>JAABKJ010008999.1:0-11309 GCA_011634705.1 Andricus grossulariae
TCTATTATACGATGAACAAAAACAAGCGTGGAGCGCAAGGTTTACATGATTTTTAAACCAAACATCGAGCGCGAAGCGCGAGTGTCTTGATGAGAATGTGTTCCTTAAGGTCGATAGAACCTTGAGTAAATTAGTTATTCTTTTTATGTAAAATTGACATAATGAAAACAAAAGCAGGTCATAACGATGAAGCTTACTATGAGAGTATTAGCCCGCGAAGCGCGCAATACCGAGCACACGAAGTGCAAAAACCTAGAGGAACCGTGCTCAAAGCGTAAGGCAAATGTGTCTGAGCGCGTAGCGCGAGACGATTACATTACCGAGCGCGAGATGAATACGTAATCGAGCGCGAATTGTGAAATCCAACAGGTGCGCGCCCTAGGCGCGCTCAAACTTGCGAGCCAAGCGAGCCGCGCGCGAAGCGTGCGATGAGAATGTGCCCGAGAAGCGGGCAGATTTTTGGTTTTAATTTTAATCAGTTTCAAATTTAATAATTTTAGACTTAATTGGTCTAAAATATTTGGTTTCGACTTTAAATGTACAAAATTGTCTGGTTTTCAAATTCTTCAAAATCGTAGAATATCAAATTGAAAGACTTCATAGTTGCGCAATTAAATTCAAGAAAAAAAATTAAGCCAATTCAAAATATTTCAAAATTATAAAAATTGGAGTATATATAGCAACCTTTTTTGTGTTATTGTTTGAATTTTTTAATTTTCAATGTAACATCGTAAAATATTCCGACTTTTAGTTAATGATTTATGGAAATAATCATTTAAAATTGTAAAATATTTGATTGAATAATTTCAAGAATAGATAATTATTATTATCAAAAAGATGCTAAAAAATAAAAACATTAAATTAAAAGGTTAAAAAAGTTGTTGTTTAAAATCAAATTAAACTCATATATATATTTCTCAACTTTCGTGTTAAACGTTAATTCTTCAATTTTTCCCTTTCATATGTTTTAATTTTGCAATTAAAATTTGAATGGTCGAATTTTGATAAGTATAAGTAACAATATGAACATTGCTCATTTTTAAACGAATTAATTTTACCTAAAATATTCTAAATTTAAAAGGATTTGTGAGTATAAAAAAAAGTTTAATATAACCTTTTTTTCAGGTTTGAATGAAGTTCGGATTCATTTAAGTTTGAACATTCCGAAGTAGAGAGTTTTTCATTTGTAATGTCCCATTTAAAATTACATTTTATTTTGAACGTTTTTTGTACAATAATTCAATTTTGAAGGTTTATAATTGAACATTTTTCTTTTTTTTAACAGAGAAAATTACGGTGAATTTATTTTTTAATTTTAGGGAAATTAGTCTAATAAATTTTAATGTTAAATTATAATTTTTTAACGTAATAAAAATTGAAAATTATAGAATTTCAGAAGCTTTGACTTTAAAACATTCGACTTAGTTTTCAATTTAAAATTGTCAAATTTAAATCGCTTCGACCAGGTCGAATTGAGAGAGTGTTAGGAAATTAAATACTTATATTGAGTTACTGAATACAGGGAGAAAAATTTTGACACAAAAAATTCATTAATTTCCGAGAAAATTCGGTTTTAGTTTTGAGGTTCGAATACATAGGTTCTTCAAAGCGTCTCAAAATCGTGATGAACAATATACCCCCCCCCCCCCAAGATATTGAGTTGATTAACATGGAGAAAAAAAAGCTTTATCGAAAAAAGTTATTCAGTTCCGACAAAATCAATTATTACATTTTGAAGGCAGTGTCAATGTGTACCAAACAATTGGGCAAATTGTACCGAAATTTTTGTACAAATTATTCTTTTTCCAGATCCCCCTATTCGTACCAAAAAAATCGGGCTACTTGTACCAAAATTACGGTACACGTAGCCATGGCTAATTTTGAACCTATTTGATTAGAAATAATTCAATTTCAATTTCTTTGAATTTTAAATGAACCAATTTTTAAAATTCGAATCTGAAAATATTCAATTTTGAACGTTTTGAAATTTTCCTATTTTCGAAATTTTTATCTGACATTATTCAATCTATAATTAAATTGTTCAATTTTGAACGGCTCAAATTAGAAATGCTACAATTTCAACTTGTTTCTAACGAAATTTTTCAAAATTATAGTCTGAAATTGTTCAATTTTCAGAGCTTCTGAACTTCTGAGCTCTTTAACGCTTTTACTCAGAAATTATTCAAGTTCAATTCCTTTTTATTCCATTCGGAAAATTGCCTTTTTTTGAAATTGATCTGATCTAAAATAGTTTGAATTCTTTATGTTTTTAATGTTGGGAGATAAAAATGTAGAGACGTGAACGCGCGCTTTGCGCGTGCGCATTTCTTACTAGTAATAAATAAAATCCATAAATAAAAATAGATGAAAAAACAAAAGAAGCGGGGTGAAAAATCACATTAGTCTGACTCGAGGTTTCTCTCTAATTTAATAAATAAGCCGTCGACCTCAAATCGGAAATTTTCTTGCGGAAAACGGAAACTTGGCTCTATCCTCATGAAGGAGGCTAATCACGAGTTGGCCCCGGTTGCAGGAGCTTTTCTTGGTATTGATTTCAATTGATTCGTTTGACTCTCTCAGTCCTCCTCTATCGTTAACCCCTCGGACCAATATACACGCAGCACCCTCGAATTTCACCGACATTTCCCATTCGCTTCCTGAGAAATTGCCTGTTCTCACCCTGACTTGGCTTTCCTCTCTCTCGCTCTCTCTCTTTCTCTCGCTCTCTTTCTCTCTCGCTCTCTTTACCTCCCAAGAATTCATTTACATTCAAAGAATTACCCGGGCATTATCGAAGCCAGAAGCGCGAGAATCTTCTGCAGAGACTTCACCCGGACGGGTGAGATGAACAACCGAATCCGGGTTCGATCGATAAGGATATTCCGCTAATTAGATTCTTCGATGGTACCTCGTTAATTAGATTCCTCGACGATTAGTTGCTGCAAGACTCGAAAGCACAGCCATTCCCATTATACTACTCGTGGCATTAAACTACTCGATATTTCATGCGCTCGTGAAGCTACAAGGAAATTTCGAAATAAACGCAGTTGATAGCTGCTTAAGCTCCCTGAATTAAAGTAAAAGGGGAGATAGGGATAATAGCTGCTCCTTCGTTATTATTCACCAATAAAGTTTGCCAATTTTGAGTCAGCATCAATTTGTTTAGTAACTTGTTTTTTTAGACACCTTAAAATTACAATAATTCTTCTAATATAATGTTTTTCAAAAAACGGAAAAATTTTGTAAGAAATTCAAAAGATTATTGAATACACTTAGAACAAAATTTTGTTCCTTAGGATTTTCAACCGGAGATGAATTTCCGACCAAGAAATATTTTCCAGTCAATAAAAATGTCATCCATAATGTTAAATTTTTAAGTCAGAAAGACGAGCTTTCTACAAAATATTTGAATTTCCAGCCAAATAAATGAATTTTCAACCAAAAAGAAGAATTTTCAACAAAGTTGAGTTTTCAATCAAGACAGATTTTTCAGTCCATGAAGAAAACATATTTCATTGAAAATATTTAATTTTTCAAGCCAAAAAGACCAGATTTATATAAAAAAGTTAAATTTTCAACCAAATAATTTAATTTCCAACGAAAAAGATTAATTTTCTACTGAAATAGATGGATTTTTAACTAAATGCAACTGAAATTTTTCAAGAGGATTGTTTTCTACCAAAAAAAAAACGAGTTTTAAACACAATACATGAATTTTCGACAAAAAATATAATAGTTGATGTTTTATCCGAAGAATATTTTTATTTTACTTTAAAAACAGTTGCATTCAACCAAAAAAACGAATTTTCAAACAAATACATAAATGTTCAAACAAATAGTTAAATTTTTAACAAAGAGAATTACTTTTGTAACAAAAAAAGACGAATTTTTAAGAGAATACATGATTTTTTAACCATATATAGTTGAATTATTTATCGACTAAGAAAGATACATTTTCAACTCAAAATAGAATAGGTAAATGTTCAGTTTAAAAAATTAAATAAAAAAAAAACATTTTTATTCAAATAGTTAAATTTCTAACGAAAGAGAACCTTTTACTAAAAAATAAATAAATTTTCAATAAAGTCGTTCAACTTACGACGAAATAATTGAATTTTTTACCAAATATTTAGATCAATAGACGAATGTTTAATAAAATAATTCAATGTTCAATCTTTTTTAAATTTAAAGTGCTTGAAATAAAGCAAATTGAGAACGTACAAAATTGAGTAATTTCAAATTTAAAGTGTTACACTGGAAACAAACCAATCATACGTTAAAAAAATTTCTCAATCGAATAATTTTCAAGTACAAAGAATCCAGGTAAAAAATTTTAAAATTGTATTCATTCAAAAGCATACGCAATTAGAATTGAAATGCTTTTTAGTTAAACAATTGTAAGTTTACAGCGTCTAAACTGAACATGTTTTATAGCAAAATATGTTTGGAGAGGAACAATTTTTAAGAATTTTAAATTTAGAGCAGTTGCAATTAAAGAATTTAGAAATCGAAAGCGTTCGAAATGTCATAATTTCAAAATAAAAAATAATAGCATTTCAAACTGAAAGCCTTAATAGCAAAAGAATTCTACGTTTTGAGCATTACATATAAAATAGTTTTATATTAAAAATTGTTAGAAATTGAAAACTTCTGAATTGAAAAAGCTCAAATCCGAGTAATTTGAACTGCAAATAATCCAAAATCGACATTTTATTTAAAAACTGAACACTTTCAAATTAAAAACTAGTCAACTCGAATAATTTTCAGTTTAATTAAAAGAATTTAAAAATTAAACACTCTGAAATTGAAAACCTAGTTTAACCCTTAGCCTGCACACAGGGGTCAAAAAGACCCCAGACATGTTCAACCTTATTTAAATCCCTTGAACATTTGAAAATAGTTAGTTAATTCAATTAATTAAATAAATTAAAATAATTGAAATAATTAGAATTATTTCGAATTTATTCCTTGAAAATTCTACAATTTAATTCGAAATAAAAAAAGATGTATGGAAAAAAACGCATTTTTAAAAGACCAAGTCTAGGTTTACCGAAATTCTTCGAGCGTAGACCGTTTTCAAAACACTCAAGGCATTCAATTTTATTTTAATACTTATAACTTATAAATTTTAAAGCGAATAAATTCTGAAGCTTTCAGGCTTAAAAGTGTCCTTGAAATTTGAAAAAAGTTCCAATTTAAAAGATTATGTACAAAATATTTTTAATTTCTTAGCATAATTGAGCAAATAATTCAAAATTAAAAGATAAATTAAAAAATTGCCAAGCTTTTAAATTTGAAAGTCATTAATTTCAAGTTCATGAACTTCAAAAGAATCAGAGTTTGAAGGCTAAAAATTATTAATTGGCAACTTACAAATTAGAAAGCTTCTAAATCCTATGACACTTAAATCATGATTTGATAAATAATAATTTGAATTTGAAATGCTTGAAAATAAGAGGTTTATAGTCGAATAATAATTTTCAATCAGATAGATTATTCAACATTGAAAAAAATTACTTGCTGATTTAAAAAAAATCATTAAAAATTTCAAAATATTTAAATTTAGGACGCTTCAAGAATAAAAGTGTGTGAGTAGGTATTCACTACCTAATGCTTCTAAATCTATCTATGCAGATGTTTATATAAAATAATTTAAAAAATGGAGTACAGTTCACTGCAATAAAAATATTTATGAACAGAGTAAATACACTAATACTGTAAATGAGATATTCTAATATATTTGAGTCCAAAGAGCATACGATAAATATTCTATGGTGCAATATACAAATGTACACGAGATAAAAGTACATAAAAGATAAACCTCTAGAAAATTCATTACTTCACTGAGCGCCTTGTTAATTTAAGAATCTTGGAACTCAACGTACCATGGCTTACAGCCAACGATACTTTATAGGGTTTACACCTGCAGTAGCGAAAACCAAATTAGGTACGACGGGATTATCCATGTGGCGTATAAATGGGGTAATGTGTTGGAACGTGAAACAGCTGCTTACATTTAATGGTCAGGAACTGCAAAGAAAAATATGTTCCTTGGTCAAAATCAAAGATTTATCGTCACCACGAAAACAAAGTACTAACTAACTTTCCCAATCTATTACTACTTCTCCCAGCAAATCGAATCTCATAATAACTTTTGACTAATTAAAGAAATTTTCCATGTTTAAAAAGAATCTGGGTTTTATCCAAGCTGGGGCGAATTCTCTCTCGCCCTTTCAGATTTTATTTTCCATATCTCCATTCCCTTTATATCTTTATCTCTGAGTTATTCATATAAATTGATTTTTTGCAATTCCTTTGTTTGAACAGAACGTTTTGTTAGCCGTAGGATTCACAGAAAAATTTCACGTTAAAACACGTTGTTTCCATGAATATAGATAAAACTTTCAATGTGGAAAATATTTTTGCAGTATTCAGTTCTCATGGACAAATACAAACTTTAAAAGAGAAACAAGCTTTAGCTAAATTGAAAATAAAATGTTACAAAAAGCGACAGCCGGGGAACTCTTGTATCTGCAATATTTGTTTTTGAAGTCTTTCTTTCCTATCGGCTGGATCTAAACAGAAAAATAAAATGTTTGCTTGGGTTGGTACATATGTGCTTACGCATTTCATACTCAGTTGAGCCCTTAGGATCTTTACCAATATTTTATGCACGAGTGTCATCGTCTCATCCAAGGGGCGGTGAAGCGTGAATAGCGCCCCCAGGATAACTGTTTTAAACGCCCCTTTGTGTATGGCACTGCCAGGGTTATATTTTATTTAATTGAGAGGTTACATGTACAAACTGTTAACATGAATTCATACTTTGAGAAGAGAATTTTATACGGTAGTATATCAACAAATATGCAATTCATTCACTTTTATGTAGTATAAGATAAGCATATATGATCATTTCAAATAGCAAATTTAGCGCCAATCTTTTTTTTCGATTGCTCCGCCGTCGCCCAAAGTACAATTTCTTAATTTTTATTTCAATTTGTGAAACCCAATTTAAAGAGTGAACCAGAAATCAATCGATTCTTAGCCCCTTTGTGGGTCCTATTCCGAGATATGAGAGGTCAATTTTCTTTGTTGCATCAGTCCAAAATTTAAAATTTTTTTAATCTGACCTCAGATTCATTATCAAAGACACAAAAACAACATTTATAGTTCTATTCTCCAATCCATATATTATCATAATTCGTGATTATTTATCACAGGCTTCACAGTCACCCTTTTTGGTTGAAAATTCGTCTTTTTAAGTTGCAAGTTCAACGATTTGATTGACATTTTTTTCTTTTTCAGTTTGAAAATTTTTTTTTTTTTCTTCAACTTCGATTGAAAATTAACTTTTTTATTAAAAATTTACATTTTCGGTTTCAAGATTCAACTATTTTGTAGAAAATTTGTATCTTTGGCTCGAAAATTCAACAAGTTGGTCGAAAGTTGAACTACTTCATTAAAAATTTATGTTTGTTTAGATAAGCATTCATCATTTTAGTTAAAAATTTATTTCTTTGGATGAAAATTTATCAATTTGGCTGTTAATTAGTTTTCCTCTTTGTTCAAAAAAATTAACTTAAAATTTAGCTATTCCATTTTTGGTTCAAAATTCAACTGTTTGGTTTGAAATTCATGTACATATCTTGATTAAAATTCTACATTTTTAGTAGAAAATATATCCTCTTGGTTGAAAATTGAACTATTTTCGTTGAAAATGTATGTATTTTGTAGAAACTTCGTCTTTTTTGGTTAAAACTGCTTAGTTGAAAATGATTCTGTTCTATTTGAGGTTTCCATTATTTTAGGTTGTAAATTCAACACATTGATTGAAAGTTGAACTACATTCTTCGAAATTAATTTTGGTTGGAAATTAATTTTTTTTACTGTAAATGTAACTATCTGGGTGAAAGTTCGAATGTTTTCTAACAAATTCCTTTTTTTCGCTTAAAGATTCAATAATTTGGTAGAAAATTCAACTATTTGGTAAAAAATTTTTTTTTTTTTTTTAATGCAAAATTTATTTTTTAAATGAAAATGTAACTAATTTTATTTTATTTAAAAACTGACCTTTTCAGTTCGAAAATTCAACTATTCCGTAGAAAAAATATGAAATTTGTCAAAAATTCAACTATTTGGTTAAAAATGTATGTACTTTGGTGAAAATACATTCTTTTTGGTAGAAAATTAATCTTCTTGGTTTGAAATTCAACCATTTCATTAATAATTTATTGAAATTGCAATTTATTGGTTAAAATATAAACCCCCAGGCGAAAAAGTTGTATGTAGTTTATATATAGTGGACAAAACACTTATATTTTTCATTGGTTTTATACAGAAAAATGTATAAAAGAAATGAATAATTTTATTGTCTTGTCCACTATAATATAAACTATATATAACTTTTTCACCTGGGAGTTTAGATTTCAACCAAGGAATTGCAATTTTATTACATTTACATTTTTTTTATTATTACAGTACAAGTCCTATAAGTTGCCGTCCGATAGTTGTACACTCCCCTTAAGACGTCATCACACGCAAGGCACGCACACTAATTGGGGTTCTCCCGCTACGTGTGCTATTTTGCTTATGATTTGCGCATCATTCTTACGCATACCCGCACCTAATATCGTGCTGCTAGAACGGGCATCCGATAAGTCCGCAATTCCTGGAATTTTTCGCCCCTGCAGCCCCGAAATGAGAAACTTTTCGGACTTCCATACTGTACATATATTATACTACATGTTTATTACATTTTTGTTGAGAATTCATATTTTTTGGTGGAGAGTTCAACTACTTGGTTGAAAGTGGAACTACTTTGTTAATTCATAAGAGACTGCCCCTTCATAAATTGACAAAACCCACTTCCCCCTCACAAAGGGAGGTACGCGGTTCAAATTTTCAGAAAAAGAACTTGACGTAAGTTATGTTCGACCTCTCAGCTAATGAAATAGTGAATTTTTACCTCCCATATTTCGGAAACCTAACAGTGTCTTAACCTAAAATTGATTAAAGATTGATGTCACATCTAAGCGTATCATTTGGCATACAATTCAGTTAAAAGATCTTGGGACCCAAAAGGAGCGAATTTTTGAGTCACGCTTTCATTATGGCAACAGTGAATCTATATGTTTGAAAAAAATTTGCCACAAATTATCATCACTAAACGATATTTCATAATCAATTAATTGCTGCAGACACTAATGACTCTACTAATCCCTTGAAAGTTATGCAATCAGTTTAAAGTGCTTATGCTCAAGTTTAAGCACCTGGATGGATCGTTTAGCACCCAATAGCCTCATCCTTAGGAAGAGATTGACGCTAACCAAAATGCACATTGTTCGATAATGCCCTCCTAATCTGCATTGCATACATATATCCATGCTTTGGGAACTTGGAGGAATATGAATTTATCCCAAGTTGAAGATGGAGGCACTGCCTTTTTCGAATTCGAATTCAATGTGTATGTATGAATACTGTATGATTACACTCATTCTAAATGAAAATAATTCACGCACTTCTATACTTCAAGACTTGAAAATTTTATAATTCTAAAGGCAGGACTTACAATGAGCGGTGAAATCCATACTGAGCAAATCCACGTCTAATTTAAGAGACTCACCTGTAACAAAGAATAAAAATTGAATTTAGAAATTAGGAAATTTAATAACGCTGATTTTAATAACTCTCTGAATTCAATATATCTTCTATTTTCATATTCCTATCTGAAAAAAGTTCTACAACGATATGTCAAAAAAAATCTCGCAATCATTATTGATGAAAACCTGACTAGCTTTTTATTACTTGAAAAATATGCGTACAAATAATCCCTTTTAATAAAAAAAATCAGCGGAAAGCTTATGGGAATTGAAAAACATCTGTGCTTTTTAATACTCTTCTACGGGTAAATTAAACTTTATAGTTATCTAATATATAAATAATTTTAATTTAAAATCATAAAGTTTCGAAGAAGACTTCCAATTTCTAAACAACTCAGGCTGTGTTATTTCCTTCATCAAAAGTTCGGATTTTGTTAGAGTTTTTTGTTTAAAATCGAAATTTTTATTAAAATATCAATAGAATTCAAAGAAGGTTAATCATTTTCCAATAATTTTAGCTTACGTTAAAGTTTTACGTCAAAAATTAATATTTTCAAACAAATTTTTTAACAGTTTTGGAATATGTTAGTGTTTTTCGGCGAAAATTGGTATTTTTAATTTAAAAAATCATGAGATTCTATAGTGTGTCATTAGTCTTCAGAGTATCATTTAGAGTCATAACATTTAAAAACTTTTGTTGTTTTTTTTTCTTCTTCTACTAGAAATGTGAAGATATTCTTAATGAAAAATAATTATATTTTAAACAAGATTTACAATTTTGAAACAATTTTAGGTTATGTTTGAACATTTTTCACTGAAAATGGGTAATTCTAAATCAAAAATATAAAGCTTAAAAGAAGATTTACAATTTTAAACAATTCTTTGTCATGCTAGTGTTTTTCGACAGAAATTGAACAATTATAAGCTTTTTTCGCCGGAAATCGATTATTTTGAATTGAATTTTTTTTTAAATTTAACTTACAATTTTAAACACCTTTAGGTTATTTTAGTATTTTTCGTTGAAAATGGTGTTTTCAAACATAAATGCAACGATTTGATTGTCTATATACTGTACAAAAATATGATATTTCAATTATGAAGTTGAAACAACAGTTTTAATCAATCTGTAAAAATCTTGCACGGTGAGCCTGAATCATTCCACTTGACTTTTCTTTATTGTTTATCACGTTTGGATAGTTTTGGATCGTTCGCACTCGACTTTCATTTATTATTTATCACGTTTGGATAGTTTTGGATCGTTTAAAATATTTGAAGAAAAAAAAAGTATCGAGTCTTTTCTAAAAAAGGAAAATTCAATTCTTTGTTCTGCATATTTCAAATTGTTGTTTAGAAAGTGCTATTTTATGAAGGTTTTTGTATATAAGAAAATGGTATTGTGTCATAAGGTTATTAAAGCTTTTTTGCACTAGACTTTACTTTATTGTTCCTTACTTTCCGACAGATTTTAAAGTTTTAGATATGTAGGGGAGCGGCGCCGAATGCGGCGCACATAAAGGAAAATGCACGATTAAAATTCAAATATAAAGTAAAGGATTGTGATAAAATATATTTTGTTTAGGCCAATATCTTACCAATACTCTATGCATGGAGATAATTTAATTGAAGTTCATTCAAACAGTTAATTAATGTGTTTTCCAAAAAGTGCATCTGCGCCAAGTTGTCCTACCTTGTTTGATAATGTGGCGCGTT
>JAABKJ010009000.1:0-11308 GCA_011634705.1 Andricus grossulariae
ACCCTACGGCTAACCTAACACATATAATAATTTGCAAAAATCCCAGTAAAGAGCCGAATTTAACTCTGCGCTCATTTGTTAATTGCCGGATAACGCGACTACATTCAGACAACTTTGTCAAAATCTGTTGAATAAAAATTCCAAAACTGATGTTCTTAGATTGTGTCAAGTAAAGTTTCGATAACTTATTTTTTCCGTGAGAATATAATGACCTTTCGATCTCTCAAGAGGCAAGAATTTCGATTCAGTTATATGTAAAAATAATATTAAAGAATATACAATATATTAGGGCTAAGACTCTAATGAACTAAAGCAACTAAACATTAACTGAGGGTGTTTCCAACTACCTGTCTGCTTTAATTACGCCCTGAAAAAACTTGGATTATGTTCTCGTGGCCTTTACGAGAAAAAGAAACCGATACTAAAACCGATTTAAAACGAGTTTCCACATAAAAAGTTTGCTGCGATTGGATAAAAGAATAAACACGAATATTCCGCTAAACCAGTAAATGTTGACGAGCTATATCAGTTCGCAATAACAGGACTTTTCACCAAAGCGTAATAGGATAGCATCGTGACATGAGGTTTTGTTGATGGAATAGGCTGATGGAGAGAGAACTCACATGAATTTCTATTGTGCATTACTGTACGAGTTAAGTGCTGTTTGAGTCGGTAAAAAGTTTCTTGCATGAGAGATCTAGTGTCGGGATTCTGGAAGAGGGCCAAATGCCACCATTGTTCGTCGTGCAGAAAACCCAGCCCGGCAAGAGTGGTAAAGGGGCGGAGAAGATTCCGGAACGTGAATAAAGTAGACATATTGAAATCGTTCTGATTACGCCTTCCACCATTAGCAGCAGAACTGTAAAGTCCAATTCCCCTATTCCTGTTCCTGATACCCTTCCAATTTTATCTTTCTATCCACTCTTTCAATTATGCGAAAAATCCAAGTAGAGAAAATCGAAGGGACTCGAATTCCCACAGCATGGAATTGCCAACTTGGTCGAGAATTTCTGAAAAAGTTTAATTCGTTTAATCTGTGATGCAACGAAAAAGTGACTAATTATTGGACGAACTACTCTCACATAGAAGGAGACAGGTGATTTTTTTGCGGATAATTTTTTCAAATTTCAAGGCCGAATATATTTTCAATCAGGCAGGCTGTGCAAGCTCAAGTCACAGAATCGTTTCAACACGAAATATGTTGTTTTTCAAAGGATTTTAGACGACAATTATTTCACCGATTTGATGAAAAAAAAATTTTGACAAATTTATGAGTATTTGAATTTAAAAAATAGAAAACGTGGATTACCAAAAAATTGTCAACATTTTCATTAAAAGTGTGATCAAAATTGACAAAATGGCGGCAGTTTTTCTTAAAAATTTCAAACCTAATTTTCTCAAAAACCCCAGCGTTTTTTTTCCTTGATTTTTTTTTAAGTTGGTACTAATATGGTGAATATATTTCTACAAGAAAGTCCTCTGGTACTTCTTTCTGTCTTGCATTATTATTGAACTATTTGCTAAAATATGAATAATAACAATTTTCCGCTGTCATAAACAATCAAGTAGGGTGTAAATCAACAGGAAGAACACATTTTTCTACAGAATTATTTCCTAAAAGTGTAAATATTCGAAACCAATATTTACACCCTGCTTGATTAATTATGACAGCGGGAAATCGTTATTATTCATATTTTAGCGAATAGTTCAATAATTAAATGTTTCATTTATTTGGTCTGATATATATGATAACAGGCCTCATATTACAAATTACAAAAAGAACTAGGGAAAATATGGAAAGTTTTTATAAATATATGGGAGCTGTGGGGATACAAACAAAATTTTAAATAACTTTATTTCTTCTCCGAAAACAAGGCAGTGATTTTTTACTTTTATAGACCCAGTGGTTGAAATTTCATTTAAATTTTAGGGTATCGTAGGAAACCCTTGCAGTCTAGTGCCAGCGTATGTTCGTCTCTGGCCTCGCCGAAATAAAAAACTATTTAAGGCCGTGTGACGAGTGGGTCACGTAACCGGTTTCCTACCTTACCGACACTTTTTTATTTGTAATCTTATTTTTACACGAATAGCCACATCGAGTTGAAAATTTGGGATGATAAATAAGAAGCACTGAGAAATACGACTCTGGTCCTAAATTTTTATAATTATGAAAAAAGTTTTTTTTTGTAAATATTTTTTTTGTTGCTTTTTTCATAATTATCCAAATTTAGGACCAGAGCCGCGTTTCTTAGTGCTTCTTATTTATTATCCCAAATTTCCAACTAGATGTGGCTATTCGTGTGAAAATAAGTTTACAAATAAAAAAAGTGTCGGTAAGGTAGGAAGCCGGTCACGTGACCCACTCGTCACATGGCCTTAAAAGTCAAATTTTTTCTAAAAAATTCTTGTTTTTAGCTTGAAAACTCAACTTTTTTGTTGAAAATTCATCTCTTTGGGTTAAAAATGTAACTATTTGGTTGAAAATTCGTCTTTTTTTGGTATTAAATTAATATTTTTGGTAAAAAATCATCTTCTTGATTGGACAATTCAACTATTTCACTAAATTCACTCTTTTATTGAAAATTCCTTTTTTTCTGAAGCTTCATCATTTTAATTGAAAATTCAACTATTTTGTTGAAAATTCTTTTTTTTTTGGTTGAGAATTAATTTTTTACTTATAAATTTAACTATTCCATTTTTGGTTGAAAAATGATATTTTTATTAGAAATTATTTTTTTCTTGTTGAAAATCCGTATCTTTTGATTAAGTTAAACTGTTTTGGATTTAAAATGAAAATGTTTTCAGGTTCAAATATTAACTATTATATTCTTCGTTGAGGATTAATCATTTTGGTAAAAAATTCAACTCTTGGTTAAAAAATCATTGTTTTCGGTGTAAAATTCATTTCTTTGGTTAGAAATTGATCCTTTCTAGTTGAAAAACCAAGTATTTAGTCAAAAATCCGTCTTTTTGGTTAAAAATTCAACTATTCAGTTAAAAGATAATTTATTTTGGTTAAAGATTCATCTTTTTGTTTGAACATTCATTTCATATATTTAGTTGCAAATTCTTTTTTTTTAGAAAATTAATCTTCTTAGTCAAAAATTCATCTTTTTATTTGATTTTTCATCAGTTTAACTGAATGTTGAACTCTTTTGTTAAAAATTAATTTTTTTGCTGAAGATTCACCATTTTTTAGTTGAAAATTCATCTTTGTGGTATAAAATTGAACTAATTTGTTGAAAATTCTGTACGCTGCAAATTCAACAGGTTTGTTAAAAAATTCGACTCTTTTGTTGAAAATTTAATTATTATGTTCATAATTGAGCTAATTCGTTAAAAAAAATCTTTTTCTAGTCTAAAATTGAACTTTTTTTGAAAATTCGTCCTTTTGGATTGAAAATTCATCTTATGTGGTAGTAAAGTCATGTTTTTTGTTTGACGTAAATAAATAAATTTTAATCTGAAATTGTTTTATTTCGTTTATGAAAGATTCTACGTAAAGCCTGTTGTTTCCTTATTGTTTAAATAATGTAGTTTTGTTTAAATCAAACTTTTTAACAGAAAAGCTAGAAAATCGTACTTTCTTGATAGTTTTTTTAAACAAGTTTCAAAACCTTAGCCTATAAATCTTATCTTTATAAGTTACTTCTTATTATTTGAACAATTTTTATGTGTTTAGACAATTTATTATCTTTAAATATCGCGAATTCATGGTATTTTCCGAATGCTTTGGCAACTGAACTCACCAGAAACTGGAATAAAAACGCAGAATAAACGGTGGAATCCGTCTTTAGCCAACGGCTAGGTTACTTTCGGTGGGTGGGGGGGGGAGGTCAAAAATAGCCCAAAATTGGTAGCGTAGCTTATGGTAGTGGGGGGGTTGGGTTGGGGGGTTTAAGCCGCAACCGACTTTAGGTTCTCGTACGACGTACGTACTCGATCAATACGCACCAGGCAGCCAAGCAGTACAAGCGTGTCCTTGACCAGTTCACAGCATCTGAACGAACCGGCGGTTGCGCGACCTAGGCAATCCACTCTCGACACGCACCCCACGACACCTACTTCTGGTGTCAAAGGTATTCCGATTAGCCGACCTTTGCCTCCACAAATTGATTACTTGAGGGATATTGATGGCTTGAACTAAAATTACCCAACCTCCCTTTCTTTCCAACCTTTCTTCAGTAAAACCTGAGAAGTTGGCGCCACCCTTCTAAACTGGCGACCCCTTCAAGAGATTTTGATTCTGTCACGTGACCAATTATAACTTCCCCACCACTCACTTCACTCTTCGTCCCCCTCCCTTCACAACTTTTTCTACTGCTACTTACCCCACTTCTCGCTTCCCCTGCTAAGATCCTCCTTCCCCTACTTTCCGTCCCGAGTCCTAATTTTCCCTTCACTACTCACCCTAATTTCTAATCACTTCCCCTACTTTCCGTCAGATACACTCACTTCTTTTACTTCCCCTACTTCCCTCCCCTCGTTATATCTTACTTTCCCTACTCCACCTAATTTCCCCCAAATCCCCTCCTCCAATTTCCCCTCAATTCACCTACTTCCCCTTAATTTCCTCCACTGACTTTCTCTAATTTCCCTCCTCTCGGTTTCCCTTACCCCTACTTCCTCTCGTTTCATTCCCCGTACTTTCCCTCCACTTATTTTCTCTCACTTCCCCTACTCCTCCTCCACTTATTTCCCCTACTTTCCCTCCACTATTTTCCCCTACTTTTCCTTCGCCAATTTCCGTCCTCTCATTTCTCTTCACTTCCCCTGCTTCCCCTTAACTCATTTTCACTCACTTCCCCTCCCCTTATTTTCCCTCGCTTCTCCTTCCTAATTTCCCCTACTTCCCCTCCCCAATTCCCCCTACTTCCCTCCCCTCATTATCCCTTACTTTCCCTACTCCATCTAATCTCTCCCAAACCCCCTCTTCCAATTTACCCTCAATTTACCTACTCCCCTTAATTTCCTCTACTAATTTTCTCTAATTACCCTCCTCTCGGTTTCACTCACCCCTAATTCCCCTGCACTCATATCCCCTACATCCCTTCCAATAATTTCTCCTACTTCCCCTTGTTCCATTTCCCCTACTTCCCTCACTCACTTGCCCTACTTTCCCTCCACTTATTTTCTCTCACTTCCCCTACTCTTCTACTTATTTCCCCTACTTTCCCTTCACTCATTTCCCCTACTTTTCCTTCACCAATTTCCGTCCTCTCATTTCTCTTCACTTCCCCTGCTTCCCCTTAACTCATTATATTTAAGTTCGGATTTATTATGAGTTAATGTTCCTTCAAATGATGATTAATCAAATCATTATCATATCATTAACCAAATGGATTACAATGTTATGTTTAAATATAGGATTTAAACTGAAAAAATTAAAATTTAATTATATTTCAATTATATTTAAAGTGTAAATAAATAGCGATATTTAAAGATAATAAATTGTATAAACTTCCCCTCCCCTTATTTTCACTCGCTTCTCCTCCCTAATTTCCCCTACTTCACTCTCCTCATTATCCCTTACTTTCCCTACTATCCCTAATTTCCCCCAAAATCCCATCCTCCAATTTCTCCTCAATTCACCCACTCCCCCTTAATTTCCTCTACTAATTTTTTCTACTATCCCTCCTCTTAGTTGTCCTCACCCCTACTGCCTCTCCACTAATTTCCCCTACTTCCCCTTCACCCATTTCCCCTATTTTCTCTCCCCTTATTTCCCCTAATTTCCGTCCTCTAATTTCTCCTCACTTCCCCTGCTTCCCCATAACTACTTTTCTCTCACTTGCCCTACTCCTCCTCCACTTATTTTCTCTCACTTCCCGTCCTTCCCCTCCACTTATTTTCTCTCACTTTCCCTAATTTCCCTCCACTCATTTCCCCTACTTTTCCTCCCTCAATTTCCGTCCTGTAATTCCCCTCACACCCCCTGCTTCCCCTTAACTCATTTTCTCTCACTTCCCCTCCACTTAATTTATATTACATCCCCTCCCTAATTTCCCCTGCTTCCCTCCCCTCATTATCCCTTACTTTCGCCACTCCCCCTAATTTGCCCCAAATCCCCTCCTCCAGTTTCCCCTGAATTCAACTGCTTCCCCTTAATTTCCTCCACTAATTTTCTCCACTTTCCCTCACGGTTTCCCCCGCCCCTACTTCTTGACTCATTTTCCCTACTTTTCTTACACTAATTTCCCCTACACTCCTCCACTCATTTCCCCTATTTCCTCTCCACTCATTTCCCCTAATTTCCATCCTCTAATTTCTCGTCACTTTCCCTGCTTTCCTTTTAACTCATTTTCTCTTCTTTCTCCTCCACTTAGTTTCTCTTACTTCCCCTCCCTAATTCCCCCTACTTCTCTCTCCTCATTATTCTTTACTGTCGCTACTCTGCCTAATTTTCCCCAAATCCCCTTCTCCAATTTCCCCTGAATTCACCTAATTTCCCTTAATCTCCTCCACTAATTTTCTCTACTTTCCCTCACGGTTTCCCCCACCTCTACTTCTTCTCCACTCATTTCCCCTACTTCCCTTCCACTAATTTCCCTTACAACCCTCTACTTATTTCCCCTATTTCCTCTCCATTAATTTCCCCTAATTTTTTTCTCTATAATTTCTCCTTACTCCCCCTGCTTCCCCTTGACTCATTTTGTCTCAATTCCCCTAATTCCCCTCCAATTATTTTTTCTCACTTCCCCTCCACTGATTTTTCCTACTTTTCCTCACTCAATTTCCGTTCTCTCATTTCCCCTCACTAGCCCTGCTTCCCCTTAACTCATTTTCTCTCGCCACCCTAATGTCCCCTATTTCCCCTTCCTAATCCCCCCCCCTATTATCCCTTACGAGGGATACTACTCGAACTTTCCCTACTCCCCCTAATTTGCCCCAAATCGCCTCCTCCTCCTCCTCCTAATTTTCTCTACTTTCCCTCATGGTTTCCTCACCCCTACTTCCCCTACACTTATTTCCCCTACTTCCCCTTTACTCATGTCCTTTACTTCCCCTCTATTCATTTCCCCTACTTTCCTCACACTGATTTCTCCCTCTTCCCTTCCACTCATTTCCCCTACTTTCCTTCCACTCATTTCCCCTACTTCCCCTCTACTCATTTCTCCTATTTTCCCTCCTCACTTTCCCTGCTTCTCCTTTACTTATTTTCTCACTTCCCCTACTTTCCCCCCCACTTATGTTCTCCCACTTCCCCTCCACTCATTTCCCCTACTTTTCCTCCTTAAATTTCCATCCTCCTATTTCTCCTCACTTCCCCTGCTTCCCCTCAACTCATTTTCTCTCACTTCGCCTACTTCCCATTGACTTATTTTCTCTCCCTTCCCCTCCACTTATTTCCCCTACGTTCCCTCCACTCATTTCCCCTACTTTTCCTTCCTCAATTTCCGTCCTCTCACTTCTCTTCACTTCCCCTGCTTCCCCTAAACTCATTTTCTCTCACTTCCCCTACTTCGCCTTCACACATTTCCCCTCACTTATCCTCCTTGGGAAAATGTACGACAGACGAACCGCTGACAGACCAATATTATGAACACAAAAAAATGTATAAGTTGCATTTTCAAGACCAATTTTTTAGAAAATACTTAAATTTTCAACCCAAAAAGTTGAAGTTTTGACGAAAAAGTTCATTTTTATGAAACATGCATGATTTCAGTCCTTTTCGATGCCTATGAAGCAGGTCTAAAGCTCTCCTATTTACTCTCTAGGGACTAAAAAGTGACGTCAGAGGTGAATAATGAAAATTATACATCTATGAGCTCGCATTTTAAAATTATCAGCCCACTCACCGTAAAAACTGTAAGGCTGTTATCTGTTGCAGATAATAGAATTTTGCGGTTATTTCTGGAAAGTTACCATATATAACTGATCAAATTACAGTAAATGACCGACAATTTTCATAAATTTCCGGAAATGCATGGAAATTTATAAAAATGAATTTTGGGTAACTTATAGTAAGTTACCATATATACCTGTAAAATTACCATAAATGACCAAAAATGTTCATTTTCTGAAAATTTATGGAATTTAAAAAAAAATGAATTTTGGGTAATTAATGGTAATTTATGGTACGTTACCACATTCACCGGTTAAAGTACCGTAAATAACCAAAAATTTCCATAAATTTCCGCAAATTTATATATTTAAATTTTATTTATTTTAAATTTATATATCAATGGAATTCGGCAATTTCTTAATTGAATTTTCGATGATTTGGAATAAGTTAACATACATTTCATACTTCTTTATTCAAAATATAATATGGACTGAAATCATGACTGTATTTCGAAAAATGTCTGAAATCCATTTATTCTAAAAAATATCGTATGCGCCAAGGAGGAGAAGCAATTTTTTCCGCCCTAGGTACATAATATACTATTTCAGCCAAGAAAGAAGACTTTTCCACCATAGAAGATAAATTTTTATCTCAAAAGGAAGAATTAAAAAAAAACAGTTAAATTCTCTATAAAAAAAGATGACTTTAACAAAATAATTGAATTTTTAACAAAATAAATCAATTTTCAATAAAATAGTTAAATCCTCAAACAAATAGATGAATTTTCAAGTAAAAAAGATTAATTTGCCACCCAAATAAACGAATTTTCAACAAAATGGTTTAGTTTTCAAGCTAAAAAGTGGAATGTTCTAGAAAACGACCAAATTTTTTAATTTTCAACTAAAATGATGAATCTTCAACCAAAACTGATTAATTTTTAAAAAGATAAATTTGCTGCCGAAAAAGACGAATTTTCAACAAAATATTTAAATTTTCAACCAGAAAAGATCAAATGTCTATTTACAATATTAATTTTAAATAAAAAACGAATGATCGTCGAAATATCTCAATTTCCAACCACAGAGATGATTCTTCATCTAAAATGATGAATCGTCGTAAAAAAATGATTTTCTAAGAAAATATTACAGCATTCATCCAAAGTGTTGAATTGTGAACCAAAAAGTAAATTTTTTAATCAAGAAGATATTTTTTCTACAAAAAAAGGTGAATTGTCAACGATATAAGTGCTATTTGGTTAAAGCACTGTAACACTATTTGGTGAAAAATTCCACTATTTTTGTTTAAAGCTTAATTTTTTTCTTTTTAAAACAATTTAATTCTGAGTGAAAATTTAACTATTTTTTTCTAATGTTGTTGGTCTAAATATCAAGTATTACATTTTATTTATTTACATATTTATTTTCTTTAAGATTAAAGTATTTTGTTAAAAAGTCATATTTTTTGGTTGAAAATTCAACTGTTTCGTTCAGAAATCTTCCTTTCGGATTAAAAATTCACCTTTTATGGTACAAAAATCATCTTTTTTTTTGTTTGAAAAAAAAATGAATAAATTGGAAATTTAAAAATATTAATTTGAAATTGTTTTATTCCGTTTATAAAAGATTGTATGCGAAAAATGCTACAAGATTAAAATGCGGGTCTTCGAATATCAATGGTCAGAGAAAATAAAAAATTGGTTATGGAAAAACCAGGAAATTTCAAAAATGAATTTTTTCGGCCGCCCTCAAAATTTTAAGACACTCAATATTCCATGCAGATAATAATTAATTTAAAAAAACTTCAATTCTAAACTTATTCCAAGTTTCTCAGCTATTCCTTCCTGCATTTTCGATAAACTCGATAAACATGAAAATAAGTTTGAGAACTTCCGTAATGCGAATCAATCAGTTGCTCAAGTTGAATTAATCCAAATACTCGATAAATTTACCCCTTGGCAAATTGATCCATCAGTACTGGAAATTACTCATTGAATGTCGTTATTACTGTTCCGATAATTTGTGGTTACCGGGATCGCTTGGAATTAATTAGCATTAATTAGCGAATAAATTTATATAGGCTGAGGTGGATCAATCATTTCCAATACCCATCGCCAGTTCAATTCAATTCTATATTTTCCATTTATATTTATAATATGAATAATTATAATATATTATTTTGTAGCCCAAAATTCTATCAGAACTTAGGAAAGAAGGTTATTTTTCACGAAAAATATCATGATTATTGCCTTTTATGGTTATTTATTTATTATTATTAGTGCCTTTGATTTTATATTAAATACAATATGAAACACTTGAAATTTCTTAGATTTAAAGTCGAAATATATATTGAATTTTCAACAAGCATGATTAATTTTCTAACTAAAAAGACGAATTTTCAACAAAATACATGAATTTTCTACAAAATGTTCAAATTTATAACGTATAGGTGATAAGTTTCTAACCAAAAATGGAATAGTGTAATTTTCAGATGAAAAATAATTTAAAAAAAAAAACTGAATTTGCATAAAATAAGTTAAATTTTAAACTAAAGAGGTGAATCTTAAACGAATATGAATTTTCCACAAACTAGTTCAACTTTCAACGAAGTAGTTGAATTTGTAACTAAAAAAGATGCATTTTTAACCGAATAGTTAGATTTTTAACCAAATAGTTACATTTAAACCAAGAATATGAATTTTAAATAAAGTAGATGAACTTTCAACTAGAAAAGATGAATTTTCAATATAAAATGTGATTTTTGACGAAAAATGGAAAAGTTATATTTTTAGTTAAAAAATATTAATTGTCAAGCAAAAAAGAAGAGAATTTTCAACAAAAAAGTTATATTTTCAACAAAAGAGATGAATTTCCAACTAAAATGATGAATCTTTAAAAAAGTAATTTTCAACAAAAGAGTTCAACCCAGAATATGATTTTTTAACCCGGAAGATTAATTTTCTAAAAATGAAATAGTTACATTTTTAACCAAGGAGGTGAATCTTAAAAAAAATATGGATTTTAAACAAACTTGTTTAATTTTCAACCAAGTAGTTGAATTTGTAACTAATAAAGATGAATTTTTGACTGAATAGTTAAATTTTCAACCAAAAAGATGAATTTTGATAAAAATCATTTAATTTTCAACCAAATAGTTACATTTAAACCAAGAATATGAATTTTTAATAAAATAGATGAACTTTCAATTAGAAAAGATGAATTTTCAATACAAAATGTGATTTTTGACCAAAAATGGAATAGTTACATTTTTAGTTAAAGAAAATTAATTCTCAACCAAAAAAGAAAAGAATTTTCAACAATAGACTTCAACCCAAAATATGTTTTTTTAACCCGGAAGATTAATTTTCTAAAAATGGAATAGTTACATTTTTAATCGCGGTGGTAAATCTTAAAAGAATATGGATTTTAAACAAAATACATTAAATTTCGAATTAAATTTTATTCAGAAAAAAGATCTTCTCCTTTCACTCCGCTGGGATTCGAACACCAGGTCAACTGATTTCCG
>JAABKJ010009001.1:0-11308 GCA_011634705.1 Andricus grossulariae
CTGCTTATTAATTATTGTAACCATATTCAGCAGAAACCCTTGGTACAGGGACCCTCTATCCGCAACCCGAGGACGCAATGCGAGGACTGCAGATAAAAATGGATATATATATATATATATATATATATAGCTATATGATTATTAATCTACATTTAGAATCAGATATGCATCACTTTGCTGAATCGAGGATATTTCCAATTTTTTTTGAGTGACTTTTCATGATGCAATATTCTTAATAACAAAAGAGCAACGCAATTATGATTTTTAAGAAATTGAGAAGATATTAATCTTTTGAAGGATTTTTTCTCCTTCACTAAAGTGTGCGATAAATAGATTCATAGTTTTAATTAAGCATTTATGTCATAAACTATTTCTCCAAAGGCCCTATCTACCCATCTCGAATTTTGGAACGATTAGGAGAAATTGTATAACCAAGAAAAACCCATCATGTACAACTAGGGTCTGCTGATATTTTTTAGACAAAAAATTATATATAGTTCATACATAAACAAATTTATATACAATTTTCATTTTTTCATACAAAAAATGTATAAAACGAATGAAAAGTATATATAATATTTCACAATATGTATAATTTTTTATTCTGGGTTGCTAACTGCGCAATATTTACATAAGATATTAAGAAGTATAGCAACGACTATATGTGAATGAAAGTATAAAAAGGCTTCTACCTAAAACCAAATTATTGCATTTTTTGAAAATCTTTAAGAACGTTCCAAAAAATGCAAGGTCTGTCTAATTATTCACAGTTGAACTAAGATCATTAAAACGATAGTGTTCAAGATACTTAAATTTTCAAAACCTGCAAAATAATTCGAGGCTGAGTAGGTTTATTGAGTTAAAAATATTGCTAAAACTTCCATTTCCAAATTTTTATCAGCAAGAACAAAGAATTCATTAGCACAGTGCTGAATAGTCTCTTCAGCCAAAAATATGTTGAGGCTGATACTAATCATCTCTTGATTATTTTATATTTATGTCACAGATAATTATAAATTTCAACTTTGATTTAGTGTGATGTGCCTAACATTTTTTTTAAACTTGAAAGCAGGTGAAATATTTGAAAATTTTGAATGAGGTTTTTTCCTAATATCGTCGGACTGTAATAATAACTACAAATTATAAATATGAACACAGTGACGTAATTACTAATTGCGCGTTAAGAATAAGTTTTGTCTTTTGACCTTCACAAGATTTGAGATAAAAAATCTCGTCTGAGTGGAGCCCATATTCAGAAAAGAGAATTCTTTTTAGCAATATTACAGATTTATTTTGAATGGCTTTTGAACCGTTATGAAGCACTTAAATTATTAAGGAACAACCAATACAATTACGATTCGCATGAAATTGAAGAAATTTTCACATTTTAAAGGATGATTTTGTTGCCTAAGCTATACAATGTAGATTCATAGTTTTAAGTAGGCATATATGCCATCAGTTATTTCTCCAAAGGCCGTGTCTGCGTCTAGGTTATAGTTCCATTGCATAAGTACGAAATTATTTACCTGAGATAAAAAAAATACGGCAATTATATCGCCGTATATAAAAGTTACGCCCAAGTTGGTTACTAGCATCAGTTTATGCATATTTTTCAAAATATTTCATATTTCTAATAGTGATGACAACAAATTAAGGGAAATGTTAATAATAATTGAACAAGATCATGTGTTGCGCAAATACGTGTATTAGTTTTTCAAAATGAATTCATCAAATATTAATAGCATTCATAAATAATCATACATATTATGTACAAATAACAAAGTAGAAGTACAAATAACAAAGTACAATGAAAATAAGGTGAAGAATACAAAAATCAACATCTAATTATAGTGTAAAATCTTCATTATTTTTCTGATATTGCGAATAATTTTTTCTGGTATATAAGTTACAACATTGTCTTGGAATATGTCTAGCTTTTGCTTTAGGTAGTAAACTGCCAGTATCTAATATAAAGCGTGAGAGTAACTGATATCTTATGTTATATTTGAACTAATGCCAATTAATTATTGAAATTAATAATTAATTAATGACAATTAGAATTATCGTTTTTATGCCAAATCTTGTGTCATTATTTTACAGAAATCGTTGGTTTTTATTGTACAATGAACTTGGGATATGATAATATGCATATATAGGATATAAAACATAGAATATAGAATATGCTGAGAAAATGTATTTTGGTAGTGTCATGGCGTTTACCATAGAACAAGATGACTTCACTCGAGCTTGCGGAGAAAAATTTTCACTTCTGAAGACTTTGAAATAAGTTCTCAGAAAAGAATTTTGAATGCTTGTATAAATCACAGTAAAGAAAAATACTTCTTACATCTTTGATAACACAAATTTTTTGAATTTTTATTCATAAGCAAAATGAAATTTATTTTTTGAAATAACTATTTACTTGAATTTATCTTAGTGGCCGTTCATAAAATGCATTATGTCCCTGTAACGATACATTTCAATGATAAGTTAATAGAACTCAATAAAAAAATCAAACTATTTTCGGATAAATGTTACATTTTTTTGGTTAAACATCTGCGATTACGTTCACGGTTTGGAATTCATTTCGTTTAGGAAAATATTCTACAACTTAGTAGAAGATTAAATTATTTGGTTAAAGATACGAGTACTTTGTTGAAAAGTGAACTTTTTTGTCAAAAATTCAACAGTTAGTTTAAAGTTAACTACCTAGCTAAAAATTAATTTTTTCGGTGATGATTGGTCTGTTGCTAGAGCATTGTAATTAAAAATTATTTTTTGAATAAAAATGTAACCATTTCATTCATAATTAAAAATTGTTCCTTTTTAGTTGAAAATATGACTATTTGACTGAAAATGTATCTTTTTTAGTTGAAATTTTGAATATTTGGTAGGAAATCAAACAAACTGTTGAAATATTAAGTTACTCAATTGAAAACTTAAATCTTTGATAGATAATTAACCTCTTTATCTTCTTGGTGGAAAATTCATCTTTTTGCTTGAAAATTTAAATAATTGTTCAAAAACTAATTTTCTTTTGCTTAAGAATTCAACTAGTTTTTCGAAAGTTACAAAAATGTGTTAAAAATTCGTTTGTTTAAGATTCACTTCTTAGGTAGAAAATTTAACTATTGAAAATGTATATGTTTCTTAAAAATTAATTTATTTATCTGGAAATTTAACGATTCCACTTCTGATTCACAATTTATATTTTTGTGTTGAATATACTACTCTTTCCTTCAAAATTCATCAAATTGAATTCAAAATTAACTTCTTTGTTGAAAATTCATCTTGTCCGGTTGAAAAGTCTACTGCATTCTAAAACATTCGCCTTTTTGGCTTGAAAATTCAACTCTTTTGTTGAAAATTTGTCTTGTTGGGAAGAAAAATGAGGTTATTTTTATAACTTTCATCTATTTTAATGAGAATCAAACTATTCAGATAAAAATGTATCTTTTTCGTGGAATTTAACTGGACAAAAATTCATTTCTGTATAGAAAAGTAATTTTTCAAACTAAAACTTTAAGTATTCCATATTGTGGTTAAAACTGATCTTTTTTAGTTGCAAATTTAAATATTCGGTTAAAAATTTGTTCTGTGGCAGAAAATTAATCTTCTCGGTTGAAAATTTATCTTTATAGGGTAGAAATTTAGCTATTTGAAAAAAGCAACCTTTTTGTTAAAGTCATCATTGTTAGTTGAAAATTTACCTTTTTTTGTTAAAAAATCGCCTTTTTGGCTTTAAGATTTATATATTCAGTAAAAATTTTAACTATTTGGATGGAAAATCGTATTTTTTGCTTGAAATTTCAAAATATGTAGTTATTAGCACAACTTTTTGGTTAAAAATTAACTTTTTCATTGTTACAAAATTCGTCGTTTTGGGTTGAAAATTTATCTGTTGTAATAAAAAATAGTTTTTTGTTAAAAATTCAACTATTTTGTTCAAAATTAATTATATCTTGACTTCAAATCTTAGAAAATTAATGTTTTCAATATCGAGTTTATTATGGTAGCTAAATTAATTTTATTGAAAAGACTTCAATTTCCTATTTTTGTGAAATTTTTCCTAAATTGATAGCATAGTTCATGAAAGGTTTCTTAAAGAAAATGTAGTTTCTGGCATTAGTTTGAAACGTTTCTGCTAAATAATAAGCCGATATGAATAATCGGACAATGTCAAAACGTTAACTGAAAATTATTCTACAATTTTCGTAATAACCTACACGAAATAATTAAAATTAAAAAAATTAAGATTCAAATATACTAAAATTTATATTAATCTATAATAGCTCTTTGTGTTGTTCAAATTTGATCGTTGAAAGATTTTTTTTTCAACTTTTGAAAATTAAAAGAAAAAGCTAGAACGTAAAGCACTACATAACATTTTGAATTTGATTTTACGATTTTAAATATACTGTAAATGTTAACACTTTGCAAGAGTCGAGTGCAAAAAAGTTCAGGTTGAAAATCTTTGAAGCTCACTAACTGTGTTCGCTATAAAATAATTTTTCTCACAATCCATGTTTGTTCAGCAGAAACATAGGTTATAAATATGCTTAGATTATTAATAAAGTTTCTCTATTTTTCCTGAAAAATTACTGAACTTTAAGGTGATGGTTCAACACTTATAAACGCACATCTGCCTGGCCGATTTGAGTTTTATTTTCTTTAAATATTGTCCTTCTATTATTTTTAGTTTGGAATTAACTAAAAACAGGGCTTTAGTTTCCTGGATAAAATCAAATAATTAAAATTGACCTTTAATAATATGTAATAACGAACAAACACACGTATTCAAAATTTCCAGTGATTCTTGGATATACTTTCCTCTAAATAAAGGAATAATATTTGCATGAAAAGTAAACGTGGTATTTTTTAAAACGTTACAGCAAGTGAAATAATACAGAAAAATTGATTAGGTCCTCCTTAATATAAAAGCTATGAAAATCTGAATCTAATAATAACGACGAATTACGAATATTTACCCAATGATGTGATCACTGAGTGGGTGCTACATTTAAATTTTGTTTTTTGGCCTTCACAAGATTTGAGATAACAAATCTCGTATGTGAGAAGCCCAAATTCAGGAAAGATAATTCTTTTCGAGAATATTCCATTTATGTTTTTTAAATGACATTATTCTTTATGGTGCAATTGTCTTTAAAAAACCAAAATAGAAACGTAATTATGATTCTAATGAAATTAAGGAAATATTTACATTTTGAAGGATTTGTTTCGAATCGTCTATAGGCTCACCGAGAATATTTGTACAAAGCTCACCGAATTTCGATAAACGTAGCCACCCTAATCCAGTTCCCCTAGGCTCACCGAAAATATTTTTCCTGCACACACTGATTTTCGGTGAAACTAGACTAGGCCTCTTTTCTGTCCAAAGCTGTACAATGTACAATCGTGGTTTTAATTATGCATCTATGCCATACATTATTTCTACAAGGGCCATGACTACGCATCCCCAAATTTTCAGTATAAACAGCGGGAACTTGAAAAGAAAAGTATTCGTCATCCCGACATTTGGGAAAAGGCGATATTATTAAGTTCCACTGCATTCTCTGAAAAATTGGCATAAAATATATCTATCCCCAAAATAAACAGAGTTTCTTCTTATTTTGAAAGTAAAAAGTAAAACCACGAAAAAACAAAATTTATGTCTAGGGTATATTGTTATTTCCTAACTACGGCAATATATACCTAAGATATACAATATCTGGCAAAGATATCGGCGTATAGGAAGTCTTTCTGTAGAAGTAAACGCAGGTATATAAAGGCTTGAACGTTGAACCAGAGTACTGTATTGTTTCAAAAATCTTCAAGAACGTTTCGATAAATTGAAGGTACGTCTAATTAGTCTCAGCTGTACTTAGATCATTTCATCAAAACATTTTAAAAAATTGAAGTTTTATAAACCGGGAAAAAATGGGTGCTGAAAAAAAGTGCTACTAAAAATCACTGCTAATTTTGAAACATGATTACTCATTCAAAAAAGAAGCGAGATACTTTGTTAAGCCCCTGTTGTAAATTTTATCAAATTTCGCGTTGAATGACCCTGTTAGAGATATTTTTGACCTTGACAAGTTGTAACAAAAATCTTAAATTTAGACCAAATTATACCACATTTTTAGTTTAAGTCGGGGTACAAAATTTGAGAAAATCTTGAATTATTTTAAAGAAACATTAATCAGTTTGAAACACGTATTTTCAACCTCAAAAGATGAACTTTCAACCCAATAATTGAATTTAAAAAAAGTAATAATTATCAACTAAGTAATTAAACTTCGAAGCGAAAGGAACAAATTTTCAACAAAATCGTTGAATTTTTAATCAGATAGTTGAATTTTTAATCTACAAAGATGAATTTTCAACCGACTGGTCGAATTCTCAAACAAAAAAGGTAAATTTTCCACAAAAATCGGTTATGCTTTAAACGAAATAGTTGAATTAACTAGCCAACAAGATTAATTTTTTAGAAGATAGTTTAATTTTCAATACAAAAGACTGAAAGTACGAATTTTCTGTCCAAAAAGACGAATATTAAAAAAAATAGTTCAAGTTTTGGGCAAAAGAATATGTCTTTGTAAGAAATTGATGGAATTTTCGATAAAATAGTTGTAATTTCTAACTAAAATTATAAATCTGTAAGAATGAAATTAATTTTTTCACGAAGATGTTCACCTTTCAACCAAGAAATTGAATTTTCAATTTGGAAAAATTAATCTTCAGTGAAAAATATAATAATTGATATCTCAGCGAAAAGAGATTTAAATTTTAAATCATAAAAAGTTGACTTTTTTTAAAAATTTTCAACAGAGAAAGATTTTTCATTCAGGATAAAGAAGAAATGTCAACCAAATTGTTGAATTTACAAGCCGAGAAGGTAAATTATCTACAAAACAGTTAAAATTTCTAACAAAATATTAGCATATCCAACCAAAAAACAAGAACTTCTATCCAAAAAGTGGAATTTTTTAGCCAATGATAAGAATTGTCTACAAAACAGTTGAATTTTGAGCTATAAATGATCAAATTTTAACAGAAAATGAAATAATTAAATTCGCTATTCAAAAAATTAATTTTCGGCGAAAAAAACAAATTTTCTACAAAATAATTGAATTCTCAACCAAAGAGAAGAATGATGTATCTAATAAAATTAATTTTGAACAAAGCAGTTCAACTTTCAATCAATCAATTGAATTTCGAAACAAGAAAAATAAAATTCTGCCTTAAAAGTATTCTTCGAATTTAAAAAAAAATTTAAATGTTGAAACTACTGATAATCTCTCAATTATTTTATATTTCTGATACTGATTGTTTTGAATTTGAACTTTATTTTATAGTTAGAGTACATGAGAAACTATAACTTCCATGCAAACATAATAAATTGCGAGAAAAAAAATTGTTAAGGCAATACATAAATCGAAGTTCAATTATAATGTGAAATCTTCTACGGTGTTTTAATATTGCGATTTTATTTTCTGCAGATGTATAAGTTAATACTTTTTCTTGGAATATACGCTGCTTTTGCTTCAGGTAGTAAACTGCCAGTACTTTCTAAAGACTTTGAGAGTAAGTGATATATCATCTTGTATTAATTACATCTAAAAAATGGAAGTTTTATTATTATTATTTTTGGCTGGCCAACTGGACATTCTCAATTTCAGAAATAACATTAAATATCAATATTTTCTATGTTAAACCTTTAATCACTGTTTTCCAGAAATAATTGGTTGTTACTATACCATAAACTTGGAAGAAGATGATCTGGAACACGCATTAGAAATAGGGGATATCGATGCATCTCTCTGCACTCATTTATTCTACAGTTTTGTTGGACTTAACTCAGACGCCTCTGTTGAAATTTTCGATCCATATGCAGATATAGAATCCGAAGGATTCAAAAGGTTTAACGATCTTCGCAAAAAAAATCCTCAACTGAAAACCTTAGTTTCTATGGGTGATAAGTCCGATGATCCTGAGAGAGAAAAAACTAACATTGAGTAAGTTTCAGATTTCCCTCCAGTTAAAAGGACACACATACATAACAAAAAACACGCGCATTAGCACAATGGCTCAGTACACTTTCTTGTACATTTTTAAATCAGACAACATTCAATTACACGACATAATTTTTTTAAAATGGTTACCATTATAAAAATTCCTCTACGAGGAGGCAAAAATGAACATGTGTGCACAGGTTTTTAACATAAAGAGTTTGTTCTGGGCCCAAAATGTCGGAAATTCATCCAGCTATATGTACCTACACATAAGGGCCCGTTCATAAATTACGTAAAGTCTTTTGGGTTGTTGAAGAGGGGTGTGGGGGTAAATCCAAGATTCTTTTATTCTTTCTTACATCGGTGGGGGGAAGGGGACTTGGTCAGACCGTTTAGGGGTCGTGCATAAATTACGTAACGCAATTTTCCGACAATTTTGAGTCCCCCCCCCTCCCTATGTAACGCTTTTTCGGAATTTCCCTATAGTTTTTCACCATTATGTAACACTAAGCTAGACCTCCCCCCTCAAGTGTTACGTAATTTATGCATGACCCCTTATAAAAGAAAAAATGTTCAAGTCTACGAATCACTAAAATAACAAAATTCAGACCCCATAATTTTCAACTTGAATGCGATCTGAAATAATAGAAACGATATTAGAAAATCAAACTATTCTTGGTTCAGAGTTCATTGCTTTTGGTCGAAAATTCTACCATTAAATTTTTCTTCATGAAATAATCCTTATCGGACGAAACTTAAATTATTTTGATAAAAATTCACTAATTTGGTTAAAAGTTCATCCTTTCTTGTCCAAAATTCAACAAATTGATTACATTTTTTTTTATTTGACTAGACAATTTTTTTTTTGGTTAATAATCCAACTATTTTGTTGAAAGTTTTTTTTTTAATTTAAGAAGTCATCTCTGCTTGTAGAAATTTCATCAATTGAGGAATAAAATGCAACTGTCTAGTTAAGTATGATTCTGTTTCGGTTAAATATAAACCAAAATATTGAAAAATACAAAAATACAAAATATAACTATTTTTTTAAGGTGAACTGCTTTGTGAAAAATTCAGATCTCTGACTGAAACTTTAAATATTTGGTTGAAAATTTATGATTGTGATTTTTTTTGAATGACAATTCAACTGTTCCAATCACGATTTATATTTATTGTGTGTTCAGCTTAAAAATTCAACGATTTGGCTAAAAATGTATGAAATTTGTTGAAAATGCGTCTCTTTGTCAGAAAATAAATCTTCTCAGTTGAAAGTTCGACTATTTGTTTGAAAATTCATGTATTCTGTGAAAAATTAGTATTTCTGGTAAAAAATTAATATTTTGTATTGAAAATTGAACTATTTGGTTCAAACATGATGTATTTTGATAAAAATTTGTCTTATTTCGAAGGAAGGTAATTTTCTGGGTTGAAAATACTTCTTTTTAGTTCAAAATTTAATTATTTGGTTGAAAATTTGGTAGGAAGGTTGTCTTTTTATTTTGAAAAATGGAAAGTTTGGACTTCATTCTTTTCTTGATTAATAAAGAAGTCATTTTTTATCAAAATCGCAACTGTTTGGTTAGAAACAAATCTGTTTGGGTTTTGGATTCAACTATTTTTTTTTTAAATTTCTCTTTTTTAGTTCAATTCAACTGTTTTGTATTCAAAATGAAAATATTGTTATGGTTTAAATAACAGTTATTATACTTGTGGTCCAGAATTTAACTTTTTGTTTGAGAACTCAAATAATAATTGATTGAAAATCAAAGTACTTTGTTAGCTCATCAGACACAGTAAGATTTGCCCCCCGCCCCCTCACCTAATCGTTTTACGTTGTTTTTGGATGACTCCTGAATAAATTCACAAACAATAATAGTCGGCAACATTTACATAAGATATGGGGGGGGGGGGGAAAATGCACAGAATCCAACGCACTTTTAGAAAAAAACTTCACGTAAATTATGCATTGGTCCTATCTCCATCCTGACTTTGGCTCTTTGCTTATGGAATGTCTTATCTTGAATAATTTTTTTTAATCTTCCATTATAGAGTTATGTCTGATCCAGCTTTGAGAAAAAAACTTGTTAGTAATATTTACGACTTCGTGAAGAAATACGGATTTAATGGCATAGACCTTAAAATCACAGATCCACCTCAAAGTGGTGGACATCCTTCTGATAAGGAAAATTTAGTTTTATTCTTAAAGGCACTCAGAGAAAAATTCGATAAAAAAGGTCTAATTTTATCTGCAGCAGTTGATCCTAATGAGGCAACTGCTAAAATATTATATAATATCAAAGAAATGTCCACACATGTGAACTTCATAAATTTAAGGACCGTCGATTTTCACGAAATCTCTCCTGCTGAGAAGAAAGTTGGGCCTACTTCCCCAATGCATCCATCATCAAAAGAAAACGGGGAGGAACGCAAGAAGAATATTGTAAGTACCTTTATTCGCAGAAAAAAATTTAAGAACCAGACAATCGGGCCATTGTGAATAACGCTTATAATTAATAAAAATTTTATTATTCTTTCACGAATAAAATCAAAAAGATTAATTTTTCAACTTGGAGTACTTCAATTTTAATTGTACTTCATAATGCTTCTATTTTAATCTTTGAAACACTTTGTATTTTTTACCAATTACTAGAAACTTCCAAATTTGCACTGTCAAAAAAACTTTAATTCATATTAAAGTGATTCATCTCAATTTGTGTACTAAAACAGTCCCTGGACATAAGGGCGTAAGTGCATAAGTGCTGAATTTCGGAAATGCGTTTTTTTGGTTTAAACTAATTGTTTTGGCCTACCCTCCTGCTTCTGTAGAAGATTAGAATTTAGCTCGATTGGGAAGTTGTTGAAAATCCATGTTTACTATTTTTTATAAAGTAATTACACTGTTCTGCCTATTCTAATGCAGGATCCGGTGTTTGTTTTATGATGTGCCATTCTTTGACCAAGTTTTTTTCAGATGGCTTCTTTGTGACTAAGTAATAGCTCGAACGCACTTTTTTCTATCAGAAAACAATTACACGCATTAAAGTCACCCTGTCTTTTTGTGACTTTTATAGTTTCTGCACTAAAGCCCTTATAACCCGGGATCTTTCAATTACAAATAATACCACGAAATTTTGAATGCTGAATGCTTTAGCACATTGCACTTCACCATTCTTCTATTTCAAAGTTTCAAAAGGACCGATTTAAAATTGATAAGTTTTATTTATATATATATATATATAATTAAAAAGTAAAGGTTAACAACCACCGCAGGGTCCCACTGGGAGCAACTGTCATCT
>JAABKJ010009002.1:0-11308 GCA_011634705.1 Andricus grossulariae
AACATTCTTTGCAAGTCCTCGATTGATTCTGCCATAACAATCTTGTCATCTGCGAAAGCTAACCCACGTACCTTCACAGACTTCGCAGTCCAAAATGCTCTCAAAAGAGGGGAATTTCTCGAATTCACGAATTTTCAGGAATATAGGGGAATACGTTCTTTTCAAGAAAAGTAATTTAAGTAACATATCCGTAAGATTCCAAGTCGAAATATTTCAAATATGTTTCAACCAACAAATATTAATTTTCTGCAAAAAGAATTTGCAACCAAAAAAAGACGAATTTTCAACAAAACAGTCTAATTTTCAAACAAGAAAGATTTTTCAACCATGAAAGAAAATAAATTTCAACCAAATTGTTGAATTTTTAACCAAAGAAGACGAATTGTCTACAAAACAGTTGAATTTTCTATCAAAATAGAAGAATTCCCTAAAAAAAAACATTAATTTTCAGCAAAATAAATGAATTTTCAACCAAATAATTGAAGTTCTAAACAAATTATTGTGAACCAATCCGTTGAATTTATAACCAAATAGTTCAATTTTCAACCAAGAAAGATTTTTCAGCCAAACTACAAATTCAAAAAAAAATGAATTTTCAACAAAATACATGAATTTTTAACCAAATAGTTGAATTTTCAACCAAAAAAAGAGGAATTCTCAACTAAAAATATAATAGTTGATATTTCAAGCAACAATGATTTGAATTTTTAAATCAAAAACGCTTGAATTCAGTTTAAAAAGACGCATTTTTAACTAAATAGTTGAATTCTCAACCAAAACAGATTAATTTTTGACCAAAAAATTCAGTTTTCAACCAAAAAGATGAATTTTCTAGCAAGAAGATTAATTTTCTATAAAAAAAAATTATACAACAAACTGCATGAATTTTTTAAACAAACATTTTTCAAACGAAAAAGACGAATTTTTACACAAATAGCTGAATTTTTAAACAAAAAATATGAATCTCAAATAAAGATGTAATAGTTGATATTTTAAGAAGAAATATTTTTATTTTAAATCAAAAACAATTGAATTCAATAAAAAAATACGATTTTTGTAATAAATAATTCAATTCCATACCAAAAAAGCTTAATTTTTAATCAAAAAGTCGAGTTGTCAACAAAAAAGATAAATTTTCAACCAAGAAGATTAATTTCTTGCCAAAAGAAGCGAATTAATCAACAGAATTCATAAATTTTGAACCAAATAGTTGAATTTTTAATTTAATGAAGATAAATTCTCAATTAAAAATGTCAATCTTTAACCAAGAATAGAAGAGTTAAATTTGCAGTTAACGAAATTAATTTTCAGCCAAAAATAAACATATTTTAAACAAAATGGCCAAATTTTCAACCAAAACTACGAATTTTCAACAACTTCAGTCAAGACAAAAATTCAACAAAATTGTAGAATCTTCAAGCCAAAAAGAAAAATAAAGATTTTCCAACAAAATAGTTGAATTTCCAACAAAAGAAGAGGAATTATCAACGAAAAATATAATAGTTGACATTTCAATTCAATTTTTAAACAAATTTAATAACAAAAAAGTTGAAGTCAACCAAAAATCTTTACCAAATTGTGGAATTTTCGAGCCAAAGATACTAATTTTCTACAAAACAGTAGAATTTTCAACCCGAATATATGAATATTAAAAAAAAAAGTTAATTTTCAACCAAACAGTTGAATATTTTCCTAAAATAGTTACATTTCAAACCCAAAAGACCAACTTTTAAGAAAAAAGTTTAATTTTTAAGCAACAATGTAATAGTTGAATTTTCAGTTGGAAAAAATTAATTTTCAACCGACAAAATTAATTTTTAACGAACTTATTGAACTTTAAGCCAAATAATTGAATTTTCAAAAAAGATCAATTTCCAACTAAGAAGATTCATTTTCCACAAGAAAAGACGAATTTTGAACAGAGTTCATAATTTTTTAACCAAATAGTTAAATTTTAAATTTAAAAAGATCGATTTTTAATCAAAAGTGAAATAGTTAATTTTTCAGTTAAAAAATTAATTTTTAGCAAAAAAAAACGAATTTTCAAAACGGAGAGACGAATCAACAAATAAAGATGAATTCTCAACAATGAGTTAAATAGTTGGTACTTCAACCGAAAAATTGTTATACCAAACGGGCGAATTTTCCATAAAACAGTTGAATTTTCAACCCGAAAATATGAATTTTCAACAAAAATGTTCATTTTCAACAAAAATGTTAATTTTCAACAAAATAATTAAATTTTCAACCAAAAGGACGAATGCTCAACATAACAGTTGAATTTCGACCAAAAAATATGAATTTTCAATCCAAAAGGAATAATTTTCTATCCAAAAAGACAAAACAAAACAAAAAAATTCAAACAAAAAATAGTTTAATCCTCAAACAAAACAGATTCATTTTCAACCAAACAGTTGCATTTTTAAATAAAAAGTTGAGGTTTTTACAAAACAGTTAAATTTTCAAGAACAAAAAATGAAGTCTTGAAACAAAAAATTAATTTTCTATCAAAAAGATCAATTCTTAACAAAATACATACATTTTTAACCAAGAAGATTAATTTTCGACGAGAAAAGACGAATTTGCAACAAAATTCATACATTTTTAACTAAATAGTTGAATTTTCAACCAAGAAGATTAAGTTTCTACAACTAAAAACCGAATTTTACCAAAACAGTTTATTGTTGTATCAAATAGTTGACTTTTTAAACAAAAAGATAGATTTCCAACCCAGAAGATTAATTTCCTGCCCAAAAAGATGAATTTACAACAAAGTACATAATTTTTCAACAAATAAAAGATGAATTTTCAACAAAATACATAAATTTTTAATCAAATATATAGTTGAATTGTCAACCAGTAACATTATGTTTTAACAAAAAAAAAAACGGATTTTCGACAAAACAGTTAAATTTTTACCAAATAGTAGAATTTTGTACCAAAAATATTAATTTTCCACAAAACGACTAATTTTCAATCAAAAAAGATGAATTTTTAACAAAATACATGAATTCTTCACCAAATTGTTCATTTTTCAACTAAAAATATGATTTTTCTACCAAAAAGAAATTTTTTTTAAGAAAGTAGTCCAACTTTCTTCCAAGAAATGGAACTTTTAACCCCAGAAGATAAATTTTCAACGAAAAATGTAACAGTTGATATTTCAACAAAAAAATATTTCAATTTAAATTGAAAAGCAATTTGATTTAACCAAAAATAACGAATTTTCAACAAAATTCTTGAATCCTCAACTAAAACAGATTAATTTTCAACCAGGAAGTTGCACTTTTAATTTTTTTTAAATTAATATTTACTATCAAAAAGTCCAATGTTCCGTCAAATGGTTGAATTTCCAACCAAAAAGATGAATCTTCAACCGAAAAAAAAAATAATTTTGAACCAAAATTTCTGAATTTTCAACCAAGAAAGATTTTTCAGACAAACAAAAAATAAGCATTGAACCAAGTTATTAAATCTTCATGCCAAAGTATTTTCTACAAAACAGATGAATTTTCAATCTGAAACTACGAATTAAAAAAAAAATGAATTTTCAATAAGATACATGAATTTTTAACCAAGTAGTTGAATTTTTAACCAGAAAAGAGGAATTCGCAACTAAAAATGTAATAGTTGATATTTCAAGCAAAAATGACTTCAATTTTCAAATCAAAAACACTTGAATTAAACTAAATTAAATTTTTAAACTAAATAGTTGAATTCCCTACAAAAAAAAAACAACAATTTTTAACCAAAAAGTTGAGTTGTCAACCAAAAAGATGAATTTTCTACCAAGAAGATTAATTTTCTGTTAAAAGAAACGAAGTAATCAACAAAATTCATGAATTTTGAACCAAATAGTTGAATTTTTAATTTAATGAAGATAAATTTTCAATTAAAAATGTCAATCTTCAACCAACAATAGAATAAATAAATTTGCGGTCAACGAAATTAATTTCCAACCAAAAAATCATATTTTAAACAGCATGGCAAAATTTTCAACCAAAAAGATGAATTTTCAACAAAATAGTTGAATCCTCAAGAAAACAGATTAACAACCAACAAAGTTGGACTTTAAAGAAAAATAGATGAATTTAAAAAAAATGCTTCAGTCAAGACAAAAATTAAAAAAAAATTGTTGAATCTTCAAGCCAAAAAAAAAGGTTTTTTTAACAAAATAGTTGAATTATCAACTAAAGAAGAGGAATTCTCACGAAAAATATAATAGTTGATATTTCCACCCAATTTAAAAACAAAAATGTAGTGAAAAAAAAGTTGATGTCAACCAAAAAGACGAATTTTCAACAAAATAATGTAATAGTTGAATTTTCAGTTTAAGCAAATTAATTTTCGACTGAAAAAATTAATTTTTAACGAACTTGTTGAACTTCAAGTCAAATCATTGAATTTTCAAAGCAAAAGATCAATTTCCAACAAAGAAGATTAATTTTCCACACAAAAAAAAGAATTTTTAACAAAGTACATACTTTTTTAACCAAATAGTTAAATTTTCAATTAGAAAAGATCAACTTTTAATCAAAAGTGGAATAGTTAATTTTTCAGTTAAAAAATTAATTTTTAGCAAAAAAAAAACGAATTTTCAAACGGAGTACGAATCAACCAATAAATATGAATTCAAACCAAAAGGGCGAATTTTCTAAACAGTTCAATTTTCCACTAGAGGATATGAATTTTCAAAAAAATGTTCATTTTCAACAAAATAATTAAATTTTCAAACAAAAGAGATGAACTCTGAAATAAAAATATAAGAGCAAAGTTTTCAATTAAATAGTGAATAGAAAGAAAACTTGGCATTTAAAATTAATTAACTTTCAACCAACAAAGACGGATTTTGTATCAAAATAAGAATTTTTAATTTAAAAGAACTAATTTTCTAACCAAAAAGACTAATTTTCAATAAAAGAGTTAAATTTTTCACTAATAAATATGAGTTTTTATCAAAATAGTTGAATTTTCAACAAAATAATTAAATTTTCAACCAAAAAGTAGATTTTTCAACCCAAAAAGATGAGTTTCCAACAACAACAAAAGTTGACTTTTCAACTAAAGAGAATTAACGATCAATCAAAAAGAATTAACGATCACCCAAAAATTGTTTTATTTTCTCATAGGGTTCTATTAGTTCAGTTTATGTTTAAGCGACAAAATTCGAAAAAGGGAAAGATTCTTGAAATTAGTGGAAAAAAGAGGAATTATTTTTAAACATTTTCAATTTAAAAGAACTAATTTTCTATTAAAAAAAAAAAAGTTCAATAAAAGAGTTAAATTATCCACCAATAAAGATGGGGTTTAATCAAAATAGTTGAATTTTCAACAAAATAATTAAATTTCAAACAAAAAGTATATTTTTCAACCCAAAAAGATGAGTTTCTAATAACAACAAAAGTTGACTTTTCAAGTAAAAAGAATTAACAATCAACAAAAAAGAATTAACGACCACTCAAAAATAGCTTTATTTTCTCGTAGAGTTTTATTAGTTCAGTTTATATTTAAGCGAAAAAAATTGGGAAAAGGGAAAGATTCTTGAAATAAGTGGAAAAAAGAGGAATTATTTTAAAAAAATTTTAATTTAAAAGAATTAATTTTCTATCCAAAAAGACGAATTTTCTATAAAAGACTTGAATTTTTCGCCAATCAAGATGAGTTTTAATAAAAATAGTTGAATTTTCAACAAAATAATTAAATTTTCAACCAAAAAGTCGATTTTTGAACCCAAAAAGATGAGTTTCCTACAACAACAAAAGTTGACTTTTCAACTAAAGAGAATTAACGATCAACCAAAAAGAATTAACGATCACCCAAAAATAGTTTTATTTTCTCATAGGGTTCTATTAGTTCAGTTTATATTTAAGCAAAAAAATTCGAAAAAGGGGAAGATTCTTGAAATTAGTGGAAAAAGAGAAATTATTTTTAAAAAGGGGAAAATAGGGGAATGGGGAAATAGGGGAAAGAGTGTGAAGTCTGGAAGAAGATATTTCACAAGCATTTGCATCGAAAGCCTTATTCGTAGTAATCAGCTCGGTGAAATTAATCTCGAGGCTGAATATCCTGAAGCAACACCCTGAAGATGCGGGGGACGAAAATTGCCATAATCTCTGAGAGCATGGGTCAGGATGCAAAACACGAAGCCGCGGTGCACTTAGACCCGCAGCTTAATAGATGAAATTCCAAAGAAGTGAATTTAATAGTAACGATAGTATGAAAACCACCCTTTCAAATCCGACCAAGTCAACCATACCGCTCCACGTCACATTTGGGCGGTGTACAGCGCCACGTCACGTTTTGTCCCTTTACAGCTCCATATCATGTGTACAGGTCAACCATACCGCCCCACGTTACGTTTGGGCGGTGTACAGGGGCACGCCCGTTTAGGCGGTGTACAGCTCTCTGTCGCGTTTGGTCGCTGTACAGCTCCTTTTTATGTATACAAGCAGAGGACCTGGAGCTATACAGCGATCAAACGCGACGGATAGCTGTACACCGCCTAAACGCGACATGAAGCGGTATATAGTGGAGGCGTCGATTTGTGAAAAAAAAAATCATGATAAAAAATTTTAAAAAGCTGTTTGTCTACTAATTTTTGCCCCACAGGTTCTCGCCTATTTCCCGGGTTATCCCGTTTTTCCCCGGTTTTAAATATTAAATCTTTATTACTAGAATTGTGATATTTTATAATGGTGGCCCTCTTCAGTTAATTATTAAAAAAAGTAAAAAAATACATCTAATTTTTTTTCTTCGAAATCTTCAAGAATGTAAATTTTGTTTAAAATTTTTAGAAATTTTTACAATTTTAAATAATTTTTGAATCTTTTAAAAACTTCTAAATATCTCTTAAACTTACCCAAACTTTTTCTAAAATTTTCTAAATTGTAAAATTGAAGATTTTTACTTTAAAATCTTTGAGATTCTTTTTCAAAATTTTAGGAAATCTTCTAAATTTTGTTTCGAGATCTTTAGAAATCCACATTTTGTTTTCAATGTTTTGAAATCTTTTCAAATTTTGAATGTTTTTTTTTTAAGACGAATTTTCAACCAAATAGATTATTTTTCAACCAGTTGCCTTTAGTAACCAAAAAAGATGAAATTTTTACCAATAGAGAGGAATTTTCTACAAAATAGTTAATTTTTTATTCCGAAAATACAAAAATTAAGCTAAAAAGTTAATTTTAAACCAAATAGTTGAATTTGTAATCAAAAACATTCAATCAATTTGAATAGTGAAAATAAATTTTTTTTGAATATTTCTAAATAATTATTAAATATTAAATTAAATAATATTAAATGTTAAATAAAAACCAATAGAATGTATTGATTGATGTACAAAAAGACTTGTAAACTACATTTCGAAAGTAATAATGAAATTAACAAATTTTTATAGTTACTGTTAATAAAAAAATGTAACTAGTTACTAATACGTTACTTATTTACAAAAATAACTTTGCTACCACTACTGCTAGCAAAAAAGTAACTAGTTCAGGCCTCAGGCTCAATTTAGAGATAAAAAATAGTGTAAATAGTGTCACAAATTTTTAAAAATAGTATAAAATTTTTCAAGCATTAAAAATGAACTTCAATGTTTATTTAAAATGTTATTATTTAGTTTATAAATGATCAGAATTCTTATTCATTTATCGCAGCCTCACAGGCTTTCCTACTTTTTCTCATTTTTCCACTTCAATGCGATTTGAATTAATAAAACCCAATAAAAAAATAAATAAATAAAAATATAAAAATATAATTTGTTTCGGTTGAAAATTCACATTTTTGAATTGAAAATTTAATTGTATTGTAGAAAATTCGTATTTTCTGCTCAAAAAATCAAAAATTTGGTTGCAAATTTTTGTGTTTTATTCAAAATTAGTTTTTTTGTGGAAAATCAATTTTTTGGTTAAAAATGCAACTTAAATCCAACTATTTTTTTTTTATTTTAAAGTAAAATCTTTTTTGTTGAAATATTAACTGTCACATTCTTCGTTGAAAACTCATCTTTTTAGGTAGACTATTAAACTCCTTGGTTGAAAGTTGAATTACTTTCTTAAAAATTTATTTTTTTGGTTGAAGATTCATAATATTAGTTGAAAAATCCCTTTTTTCCCGTTTCAAATTAATTTTTTCAACTGAAAATTTAATTACTTTGTTGAAGATTCAACTGATTGGTTGTAAATTGAGTTGTTTTTTTTGTGAAAAGTCGTATTCTTGGGTTAAAAATTCCACTGTTGTATAGAAAATTCTTTTTTTTTGTATTCATCTTTTTGGATTGAAAATTGATATTTTTCTGTAGGACTTTCATCTTTTTTCTGTTAAAAATTCAACGCTCTATTTAAAAATTAATCTGTTTCTGTTGAAAAATTTAGATTTTCGGGTTAAAAATTCATCTGAAATATCGGAATTAGCGGGAAATTGTGAGAAAATAATGTTTTCAGTGTCCAATTTTTCGAAATAGTGGCAAAATAGTGTCTTCAGTGTCATTTTTTTCGAAATAATAGAAAAATAGTGTCTTCAGTGTCATTTTTTTCGAAATAGTGGCAAAATAGTGCCTTCTGTGTCATTTTTTTTAATAGTGTCTTCAGTGTCATTTTTGTTGAAATAGTGAAAAAATAGTGTCTTCAGTGTCATATTTTTTTTAAATAGTGTCTTCAGTATCATTTTTTTCGAAATAGTAGAAAAATAGTGTCTTCAGTGTCATTTTTTCGAAATAATGGAAAAATAGTGTCTTCAGTGTTATTTTTTCGAAATAGTGGAAAAAGTAGTGTCTTCAGTGTCATTTTTTTCAAAATAGTGGAAAAATAGTGTCTTCAGTGTCATTTTTTTCGAAATAGTAGAAAAATAGTGTCTTCAGTGTGATTTTTTTTCGAAATAGTGGCAAAATAGTGTCTTCTGTGTCATTTTTTTTAAATAGTGTCTTTAGTGTCATTTTTTCCAAATAGTGGCAAAATAGTGTCTTCGGTGTCATTTGTTTTTTAAACAGTGTCTTCAGTGTAATTTTTTTTGAAATAGTGGAAAAATAGTGTCTTCAGTGTCATTTTTTTCGAAGTAGTAGAAAAATAGTGTCTTCAGTGTCATTTTTTTCGAAATAGTGTCAAAATAGTGTGTTCTGTGTCATTTTTTTTTTAAATATTGTCTTCAGTGTCATTTTTGTTGAAATAGTGGAAATATGGTGTCTTCTGTGTCATTTGTTTTTTAAATAGTGTCTTCAGTGTCATTTTTTTCGAAATATTGGAAAAATAGTGTCTTCTGTGTCATTTTTTCAAAATAGTGAAAAATAGTGTCTTCGGTGTCATTTTTTTTAATAGTGTCTTCAGAGTCATTTTTTTTAAATAGTGTCTTTAGTGTCATTTTTGTTGAAATAGTGGAAAAATAGTGTCTTCAGCGTCATTTTTTTCGAAATAGTAGAAAAATAGTGTCTTCAGTGTCATTTTTTTCGAAATAGTGGCAAAATAGTGTCTTCTGTGTCATTTTTTTTTTAAATTGTCTTCAGTGTCATTTTTGTTGAAATAGTGGAAATATAGTGTCTTCTGTGTCATTTGTTTTTTTAAATAGTGTCTTCAGTGTCATTTTTTTCGAAATAGTGGAAAAATAGTGTCTTCGGTGTCATCTTTTTAAAAATCGTGTCTTCAGTGCCATTTTTTTCGAAATAGTGGCAAAATAGTGCCAAAGGTGTGGTGAGTTCGAGGCCTGCTAGTTACTTCTTATCACTGCACGTTACCATTGGTTGCAAGAAGAAACTTGCCAAATATTTTTGAAGAGCACTTGATTCGAACTTGGAATCTGGAATCTAGAATCTAGAAACTTGAAGTAACTCTTGAGCTTTGGGATGAATAGAAAGTAATCGATGATCACGAAAGGACGGAAGATGGTACTAATCGCGAGGATGTGCGCTTACCCACTGCTATCACTACTCCACGTCTCGTCATGGATCATTACTAATAATAGCCGAACGATTTAAATTAGTAAGGTGAAGTTCTGCAGGTACGATGACCCATTGAAAAAAGGAGGTAGACGAGTGCAAGGAAGGAATCAGAGAGCAGAGGTCGAGGGACTCTTGCTCGTTTTCCTCATCATTCCTCCAGCACACTTAACTCTTTTCTTCTTCTTTTGCATTGCCAATTGCAAATTATCAACCAGATTAGTCATTTTTCGACCTCGAACTCATTTTCAACCGAAATCTTTCAATTAGCAAGGTTACAAACATTTATAAAAAAAATTCGAGTGATTTTAAGACATTTCGACATTTTAAATAGATTCAAAATTAATTTAAAAGTTGAAAATATTTCAAAAGTTTTGAATAATGTACATTTTTTAATATTTGGAAAACAAATTTTGAAGCTTTTTAAGAATTTTGAAAGGATTCACGATAATAACAAAAGTTTCGAAGAATGCATGGGAATATTTGAACCGATTTCTTATTTTGACAAATTAATTTTAGGAGACTATTTAAAAACATTTTAAGAGATGACAAAAGATTTTAAAAGATTACAAAAGATTTCTAAAATCGTCATAAGAGACTCTGGAAGAATTTTTGGAAAAATTCGAATAATTTTAAAAGATACTTAGAAAGTTTAAGAGTTTTGGAAATAGCTAAAAAATAAGTTGAAGTCTGAAAATATTTCAAAAAATTTTCAGCAAAATGTAAATTCTTAAAGATTTTGAAAAAAATTTCCAAGCTTTTTAAGAAGTTTCAAAGACTTCAAGAAAATGAAAAAACTTTCTTATAATTCCTGGGAAAATTTAAACTGATTTTTTATTTTGAAAATAATTGTTAAGATAAAATTCGACAAAGATTTCAAAAGATTTGAAATTATTTTCCAAAATTTCGAAAAAGAATGGGAAAGATTTTCAAGCAAGATCTTTCCATCGGCAAGATTGAAAAATTTTATAAAAAATTTCAAAAGAGTTCACGATAATACAAAATATTTCTCATTTTGAAAAATTAATTTTGAGATAATATAAAAAAAATTCGATCATTTCAAAAGATTTCCAAAATTTTTAAAACAAAATGTGGAAGATTTGAAGGTAAGTTTTTAAAATGTTCAGAATTTCAAAAAAAATTTTGGAAGAATTTGAAGAATTTTAAAAGGTATTTAGAAGGTTTAAGAGTTTTGAAAATGGTTAAAAAATGATTTTAAGTTTGAACAGATTTCCAAAAATTTTAAACAAATGTGAAGAAGTTTGAGAGGTTTTAAGAAAATAAAAAGATTTCTTGACATTCCTGGAAAAAATTTCAATTACTTTTTATTTTCAAAAATTAATTTTCAAACAAAATTTGAAAAGGTTTCAAAATATTTCAAAA
>JAABKJ010009003.1:0-11308 GCA_011634705.1 Andricus grossulariae
AATTCTTTGTTCTAGATATGAATTATAATTTTTTTTCTTCAAAAATTCCCTGTTCCAAATCAGAACCATATTTTTTTAGAAAATTCCCCGTTCCTCGTCAAAATTTTAATTCTTTTGGACAATTCGTCGTTCCAAATCTGAATTATAATTTTTTCCCAAAAATTCCCTGTTCCCAATCAGAATCTTATTTTGTTTCAAAAATTCCCTGTTCCAAGTCAAAATTTTAATACTTTTGGATAATTCGTCGTTCCAAATCAGAATAATTACTTTAAAAAATTCCCCGTTTCAAGTCAAAATTTGAATAATTTTAAGAAAATTCCCTGTTCCAAATCAGGATAATAATTCTTTTAGAAAATTTCCCGTTCCAAGTCAAAAGTGTAATTCTTTTGGATTATTCGTTGTTCCAGATCTGAATTATAACACTTTAAACGAAAATTCCCTGTTTCAAATCAGGATAATAATTCTTTCAGGAAATTCTCCGTTCCAAGTCAAAATTTTAATACTTTTGAAAAATTCCTTGCTCCAGATCTGAATTGTAGTTTTTTTTACGAAAATTCCCTGTTCCAAATTTGGATAATAATTCTTTTAGAAAATTCTGCGTTCCAAGTCAAAATTTTAATACTTTTGGAAAATTCACTCTTCCAAGTCAGAATTATAATTCTTCTCGAAAATTTCCTCTTCCCAGTCAAAATTTTAATGCTTTCAGTAAATTTCTTGTTCAAGATCTGAATTATAATTTTTTTCCGAAAATTCCCTGTTCCAAATTAGGATCATATTTCTTTTAGAAAATTCCCCGTTCCAAGTCAAAGTTTTAATACTTTTGGAAAATTCCTTGTTCCAGATAAAAATGATAATTTTGTTCAAAAATGCCCTCTTCCAAGTCAGAATTATAATTATTTTGCAAAGTTCCTTGTTCCAGATATAAATTTTTTTTCTCAATAATTCCGTGTTCCAAATCAGAATCATAATTCTTTTTGGAAATTGCCAATTCCAAATCAAAATTATACTTCTTTTGGCAAATTCCTTGTTCCAGATATGAATAATAATTTTTTTTCAAAAATGCCGTCTTCCAAGTCAGAATAGTAATTCTTTTGAAAAATTCACTCTTCCAAGTCAGAATTATAATTTTTTTCAAAAATGCCCTATTCCAATTCAGAACTATAATTCTTTTGCAAAGTTCTTTGTTCCAGACATAAATTAGAATTTTTTCTCAAAAACGCCCTATTCCAAATCAGAATCATAATTCTTTTAGAAAATTCCCCGTTCCAAGTCAGAATTGTAATTCTTTTGGGAAATTCACTCTTCCAAGTCAGAATTATAATTCTTCTCGAAAATTTCCTATTCTTAGTAAAAATTTTAATGCTTTTGAAAATTTTCTTGTTCAAAATCTGAATTATAATTTTGTTTTCTCGAAAATTCCCTGTTCCAAATTCGGATTGTAATTCTTTTAGAGAATTCGTCGTTCCACGTCCAAAATGTAATTCTTCTGAAAAATCCACTGTTTTCCAAGTCAGAATTATAATTCTTCTAGAAAATTTGCTCTTTGGTTCAGTTGTCGAATTATTTTTACAAAATTTGCTATAAAATTTCAATTTTCCAAGTAAAATTAGAAAAATGTACAAATGAACAAAATATTGACAATCGAAAACAGATCTCTGTTGAAAAATAGCGCAAGAAGACCCTGAACGTGTTTAATTAATTTGGAGTCTATTTATTCCTTGCCATCAAGATTGTAGAAAAACTGTTATTTTTCATAACTTTGTGCAAACAATCAGAAGGCAATGTTTTTAAACTGGAGACAGACAGGGTCACATTAAAGATTTCTCAATATGGCCTACATATTGTTTCAATAGAGTTAAAAATGTTACAACATCGCGTCGTTTTATTAAAATTTTCTATTTTTCACGTTTTCCATGTTCATAACTTTTTTAAATTATTATCTATGGTCCTAAATAATTTTTTTACCAATGTAAATGTTAACAAAATGTTGTAGCCACTCTAAGTTTTAAAGGATTTGTCCAATCAAGTCAGTCTTTGCTACCCTTTTTTGTGGTCCCGAAATGAAGGCCAAGTTCGTTAACCAGATATTTCCCATTAAAATAAAAATATTGATATAATGTTTTAAATTAAAAAAAAAGAGTTAGACACTTTTTACAAAAATTCTGGTACATGACAAAAAGACTTGCAAATTATCCTAATAGCATTTTTAATGTTGATGAAAATTAAAAATGTTAGGGTAAGAGTACAAATTCTTTTCCCCCCCCCCCCCCCTCGAATTGTTGGGACTCGTCACTGATTTCATAGATAATACATTTTTTTACCTTTTTTTGCTTCAATTAATTTAATTTTTAATTCTACTATCATTTTTACATATAATGCATATATTATTTATCCAGTGCAATGAAGTATGTACCCAAAATAAAATAAATTCATTCCGGTTTTTGGCATGCCAATAATAGAGCTAAGGTGCCAAAAAATGGTGCTCTTACCCTATGCCTATGTGCTTTTAAACATTTTGAAAATGTTCAAAAATTAGGAATAAATATGTTTCTGAAAGATTAAAAAATTCAAATCTAAGGTTTTACTAGATATAAAGTATATTGTAAAACTATCTAAATTAAATTTTTCGATTGGACCGAAATTCAAAAAGTTAGAGCACAAATTATCGAAGTTCGAAAAAAAATGTTATAAAGAATTTGAGACATTTTTGTCAAATTTTCTGGTACGTTACACAAAAACTTGTAAATTATCCTAATTACATTTTCAATTTGGATGAAAATTAAAAAAGTTACATGCTTTTCAACATTTCGAAAATTTTCAAAAAATAGAAAAAACTATTTTTCTGGCAGATTAAGAAATTGCAGTCAAAATTTTTACTACATATCAAACATATTTCGAAACTATCCGAAAAAAAACTTCTGATTATACCAAAAAGTTAAAGCATAAATTATCAAAATTTGAAACAAAATTTTATAAAAAATTGGATACATTTTTGTCAAATTTTCTGGTACATTACACAAATACTTGTAAATTATCCCAATGACATTTTTAATTTCGATGAAAATTAAAAAAGTTACATGCTTTTCAACATTTTGAAAATTTTCAAATAATTGAACAAACTATTTTTCTGTCAGATTAAGAAATTTTATTCAAAATATTTACTAGATATCAAATATATTGCGAAACTATTTAAATTAAATTTTTCGATTTGAACAAAATTCAAAAGATTAGAGCATTATCAAAATTTGAAACAAAATTTAGACATTTTTGTCCAATTTTCTGGTACATCACACAAATACTCGTAAATTATCTTCATTACATTTTTCATTCCAATAAAAATTAAAAAAGTTACATGCATTTCAACATTTTGAAAATTTTAAAAAAGTTGAAAGAAAAATATTTTTCTGACAGATTAAGAAATTGCAGACAACATTTTTATTAGATATTAAATATATCGTGAAACTATCTAAAGGAAATTTTTCGATTGGTCCAAAATTCAAAAATTTAGAGCATTATCGAAATTTGAAACAAAATTTTAGACATTTTTGTCCCATTTTCTGATATATTACACAAATACTCGTAAATTATCTTCATTACATTTTTAATTTCGATGAAAATTAAAAAAGTTACATGCTTTTAAACATTTTGAAAATTTTTAAAAAATATAAAAAACTATTTTTCTGACAGATTATGAAATTGCAGCCAAAATTTTTATTAGATATCAAATATATTGTGAAACTATCCGAAAAAAATTTCTGATTAGACCAAAATTCAAAAAGTTAGAGCCTAAATTATCAAAATTTGAAACAAAATTTTATAAAGAATTTGAGAAATTTTTGTCAAATTTTCTTGTAAATTACACAAATACTCGTAAATTAACTTCATTACATTTTTAATTTCGATCAAAATTAAAAAAGTTACATGCTTTTTAACATTTTGAAAATTTTCAAAAGATAGAAAAAACTATTTTTCTGAAAGATTAAGAAATTGCAGTCAAAATTTTTACTATATATTAAATATATTTCGAAACTATCCGAAAAAAATTGTTTGATTATACCAAAATTCAAAAAGTTAGAAAATATTTTTACAATTTGAAACACATTTTTTTAAAGAGTTTTAAAAATTGTTATCTTTTTAATAATAATTATATATTATATAATATTAATAGTTATTTTTATAATAGTTTTTATTATAATTAATAGTTATGTATTAATAATAATAATTGTTATCTGGCACATGACAGAAAGACTTGCAAATTATCCTATTGACATTTTAAATTTCAATCAAAATTAAAAAAATGATAAGTTCTTTAACATTTAGAAAATTTTCTTAGTAATAGAAAAACTTATTTTTCTAATAGATTAAGAAAATTTAATTAAAATGTTTACCAGATATCAAATAGATTTCGAAACTATCTTAATGAAATTTTTCGATCAGACCGAAATTGCGAGTTTCGCAATGAGAATGTGATGTGTGAACAAATTGAAAAACAATTTCAGTTCCAATGTATGAATATATTCCATTAGGGACATAATTCACAGTTTTCAATTTGAAAAAAGGCTAGGATGCGTATTTTTTGTTAAAATCGTTTGTTTCAATATAGATGCATATTTTATTATTTTATTAACATTCCAGTAAGCCATATATTCCTTTCGGGGTAAGTGTGACTCACTCGGTTCTATCAGGGAGTTCATATGACGAGTGAGGAAAAGGATAGTACGGGGGGGGATAGATTTATAGATTTTTAATTTATTTTTAATCTAGACGAGAACATAGAGACCTGGACCTGCCAAGAAAAGGATGAAAGTAAAATTAAAGCGATTAGCATGAAATTCCTGCGCAATATGTGCGGTAAAACGTTAATGGACAAAGCCAGTAATGAGAGAATCCTCAAACAATGAGGTGTAGAGAATGGTTAGAATGTGTGAATGACATCCTAATTCGAAGAGACATAAGAAGTCATAAAAACGCAAGAGCTTACATGAGAAAATGCATGGACATGAGGGAAGCTAAAGAGGTATGCCAGGACAGAAAAAGTGTGGCGACAAATAGTATATAAGAAATGCATGATGAAGAGTGTCAGTGGAGTTAATGAAATCTGAAACAAGAGACCTTGGCTACTAATGGGCCCAAGTGGAGAGCTTTATATGAGGACTTTATGAAGCTCTTCGTCTGGGGTGATCGCTAGATAGATTGATCAGCCACCTGGGTCGAAGCAGTGTTGCGGAACGAACGAGTTATTTAAAGAAACAACACGGGAATTCTATATCAATCAAAGAATCTACCCCCCCCCCCATTACTGCTTGTTACAGGTCCCTTCATTACCGAGTGATTCACGCTTACCCCGTAAGGGATATGATTTGATTGTATAATAATAATAAATATATTATTTAGAAAACCTTACATTTCTCTTAAACCTGAAGTTTGCAGACTTTTTATTTTAAACGAAAAAAAGAAATGACAACTTCATCTACAGGCTTACGACTTGAAATATAAAATGGAATAACAATGATTCTTTATTTGTAAAAGTAGCTTTATATTACTGTGATTAAGTATTTTTTTGAAAATTCATTATTTCTATCACTTGAAATTAATTGATTTAACTGAAAATGTTACTGTTATATTTTTGGTTAAAACTTTATCGTTTTTGGTTGAAAATTGATATATTTTGTTGAAAATTCGGTCTTTTTGGTAGAAAATTAATCTTCTTTGTTGAAAATTCATCTTTTTTCTTGAAAATTCAAAAGTTTGTTAGCCATTTTTTCTCTCTTTTGAATAAAAAATCTTCAATAGCTGAATTCAACGGTTTTTTATTAAAAATTAAAAAATTTTTGGTTGAAATATCTAATACTACATTTTTCGTTCAGAATTCATCTTTTCTGGAATAAAAATTTAATTACTTGATTCAAAGTTAAACTCTTTTGTTAAAAATTAATTTCTTTAGTTGAAAATTCAGAATTCAGAAATTCAGAAAATTCGTTTTTTCTTTTGCTGAAAATTAATATTCTATACTGAAAATTTTATTATTCCACTTGAAACTTGAACTATTTTGTTGAAATTTTTGTTGTTAACATTTTTTTTGTAATTTTTTGTTTAAAATTTAACTATTCAAGGTTAAAGATTTATCATTTTAGTTGAAAATTCATCACTTTGTTTGAAAATGTAGCTATTGCTTTCAAAATTACTTTTTTTAGTAGTTGAAAATTTATCTTTTTTAGTTGAAAATCCGTATCTTTTGATTGGAAATTCAACTATTCCAGTTAAAGATTCATAATTTTTGTTAGAAATTAATCTTTTTATTTAAGAATGTAACTATTGCTTTCAAAATTACTTTTCTTTTTGATTGACATTTTTTTTAAACTGAAAATGTAACTATTCTAATTAAATATTCCATTATTTTAATTGCAAATGTATATTTTTTATTGAATATTAATTTTTTTAACTGAAATTTAACTATTCAATTTTTTGTTACAAATTTTTTTTTTTTAGTTGAAAAATTCATGTATTTTGAAGAAAATTTATCTTTTTTGGTAGAAGTTAATCTTTTTAGTTGTAAATTCATCTTTTTCGTTAAAAATTCAACTATTTTAGTTAAAAATTCAAATTTCATGTTTAAAATTGAACTATTCCAGATAAAGATTCAGATAAAGATAATAATTTAACTATTCTCTTTTTGGTTGAAAATTGATCTTTTTGATTACAAATTAAACCTACTTTGTTGAAAGTTAAACTCCTTTATTGAAAGTTCATATCTTTGGTTTAAAATTTAACTATTTTGTTGAAAATTCGTTTGAATTTTGGTTGAAAATTAATTTTTTTAGTTGAAAATTTAACTATTCAATTTTTAGTTACAAATTTATCTTTTTAGTTGAAAATTCATGTATTTTAACGAAAATTTATCTTTTTTGGTAGAAGTTAATCTTTTTAGTTGAAAATTCAACTATTTCAATTAAAAATTAATCATTTTAGTTAAAAATTTATCTTTCATGTTTAAAATTGAACTATTCCAGATGAAGATTCATAATTTTTGTTAAAAATTCATCAGTTTTGTTGAAAATCAAATTTTTTCACTAATAATTTAACTATTCCATTTTTAGTTGAAAATTGATCTTTTAGGTTACAAATTAAAACTACTTGGTTGAAAGTTAAACTCCTTTATTAAAAGTTCATATCTTTGGTTGAAAATTGAACTATTTTGTTGAAAATTCGTTTGAATTTTTGTTGAAAATTAATTTTTTAAATTGAAAATTTAACTAATCCATCTCTGGTTGAAAATTCAAGTATTCCAGTTAAATATTCATCACTTGAGTAGAAAATTCATTTTTTTTTTGTTAAAAATAAAAATACTTGGTTGCAAGTTAAACTCCTTTGTTAAAAGTTCATTTTTTTGGTTAGAACTTCATATCTATTTCAGTTGAAGAATTATTCCCTTTGAAAAATTTGAAATATTTCATCCAGTAACGTGAATTTTCGCTTAAAAATTAAAATTTGCTTAATTAAAACTAAAAAGAATCTTTTTAGCTTCTGAAAATTATTATCAAAAATTGTTGAACTAAAACTTTCTACTTTTTAAAAATCTATAAAAATTAAAGATATTCCATCGCTAATATTTCAGAATATTTAATTTTGAATAAAGTATAATGTATCAACTTTATAGGCTAGTTTAAATATAGAAAATGTAGTTTTTAATTTTAATCGAGTTTATGAGAAGGTAATTTTTCGTAGCTATGCCTACTTGAATTCCACGTTATGATTCTTAAACTGACAAAATTAAATTTTTTATTTCAAATTGCTGGAGACCTCAGTTTCATTCATTTTTGAGTATTAATTTATCCTAGTATTTAGGTAATTTTACATTTCTCGTAAAACTGAATTTTGCGGCCTTTTTTTTATTGAAAAATGGAAGAAATCAATTTTCAAATAAAACAATTAATTTTCAACCAAGAAAAAAGGAATTTTAAACTAAAATATTTAAATTTTCAGCCAAAGTGATGAATCTTTGATCCAACAAAATAAATTCTCAACAAAAAGCGTAATAGTTGGTATTTTTACCCAAAAAAAAATAATAATTTTAATTAAAGAATTTTGAAATAAACCAAAAAATACCAATACTACTAATTTTTAAACTAAAAAGAGGAATTTTAAACAAAAGGGTTGAATTTTCAAACAAGAAAGATTTTTCAGTCAATAATGAAAAAAAAATCTCATAAAAAATGTTGAATATTCAAAACAATTGAGTTTTAAACCCAGAAGCATGAATTTCGAAAAAATCATATGATTTTCTATCAAAATTTTCTACAAATTTTTCTATCAATAATATGAATTTCCTACCAAAATAATTGAATTTTCTACTAAACAATACAAGTTTTCATGCAAAAATGAAATATTTTAATTTAAAAAAATGAATTTTCAACAAAAGAAATAATTAAATTTCCATCCAAAGAAATAAATTTTTAACCGAAGTGATGAATTTTCAACGACAAAAAATGAATTTTTAAGCAAATAGTTGAATTTTCAACACCAAAAATTAATTTTCTACCAAAAAACATAAATTACCAACAAAATATATGAATTTTAAACTATAAAAGATACATTCCTAACAAAAAATAGAATATTTAAATTTTCAGATAGAAAAATAAATTATCAACAAAAACAACACGAATTTTCAATGAAATAGATCAACTTTCTACCTAATAAATGAATTTTTAACCAAAAATATAATCTTAAAATTTTAAGTAAAAAAGTTAATTTTGAACCAAAAGAAAATAAATTTTTAAAGAAATAGTTAAATTTCCAACGAAATAGTTAAACTCTAAGTTGAATAAATAATCGTTAAGTAAAATAATGAATCTTTATCAAGAAAATTAATTTTTAAACAAATAGTTGAATGTTCAGCCCAAAAGATTAATTTTCTATCAAAAAAGACAAATTTTTAACATAATACATGCATTTTAAATTAAGAAACATAAATTTTCAACCAAAAATAGAATAGTTAAATTTTCAGTTATAAAAATAAATTTTCAAGATAAAAGATTAATTTTAAACCAGATAAAATACATTTTTATTCAAAGAAATGAATTTTCAACTTAAAATAGAAAAGCTAAATTGTTAGTAAAAAAATTGTTACCCAAATGAAATACATTTTCCGCGAAATAGTTCAATTCTAAACCAGATGAATTTTCAACCAAGAAGATTAATTTTATGCTAAAAGAAATTAATTTTAAACAAAGTACATGAATTTTCAAGCAAATATTTGAATTTTTAAAGGAGTTTTCAACCCAAGAAATCCATTTTCAACCAAAAAGATGAATTATTCATCAAGATGATTGATGATCTGCCACAAAAGACCAATTTTCAATAAAATACAGGAATTTTCAACAAATTAGTTTAACGAAACATTGAATAGTTAAATTTTCAGTTAAAAAATAATGACGTTTCAATAAAATTTTGGAATGTTCAACAAAATAATTCAATTAACTTGAACTTCATTTTATCGAGTCTAAAATATTCAATTTTTAACCCATTCAATTTGACATTTTTGAATTAAGTAAAAGAACACTTATTTAGTATGTATTTAAACTTTCAACGTTACAATTTTAATTTTTCTGTTTTAAAAAGTTTTAATTTATAAGTGAAATCGTGGAATTTTTTATGTATAAATAACAAGTGAATACTTATTAATTTAGAAAAAATTGGAGCGAGTTTATATATATTTAGAAGTTTTGAAAAAATTTTAAATTAATTTAAAACGTGAAATGATTTCAAATAATTGAAAATAAAATGTAGATTTTTGCAGATTTTGGACAACAAATTTATAAGCTTTTTAAGAATCACGAAAGATTTTAAGATTTAAGAGCACATTTAAAAAGATTTCCAAAAGTGTCATCAAGAATGTGGAAAAATTTAATGCAATTTTTAAAATTCTGCATCATTATTTAAAAATCTTAGCAAAAGTTCGAATCATTAAAAAAAAAAGAAGTGTAGAAGTTATAAAAAAAATTTCAAAAATAATTCAAAATTTGAAAAGATTCAAAAATTTTTAAACAAAATGTAGATTTTTGAAGAATTTGAAATAAAAATGGTGAATAAGCTTTTTAAGGATTGTGAAAGGATCTAAGATAATAAAAAATGTTCTTGATATTCCTGGAAAAACTTGTTAATTATTTTTTATTATGAAAAAATAACTTTAAGAGAATATTTAATAATATTTCAAAGCGAAAACAAATTTTTATATATATACATAAAAAATGAACAATTATTTATTTGAAACTGCTTAAAATTAAAATAATTTAATTTCTAATTTAAAAAGTGTTCATTTTAACGTGGATATATATTTTTTGAACTTGATCTCAACCTGTGAACTACACAATTTGTAAAAATTTAAATTTAAATTTTGTAGTTCAAATGCATTTCATTTTGAATTGTTCAATTGAAAAATTGTTAACAGCTGCAATGTTATATGCGTAAATAATTGAGCGTTTGAATCAAAAAATTTCGAAGCAAAAAATGTTGAAACTTCAATTTTTAAGTTTTAAATTCAATAGTTCCACGAATTTTCATCAAAGTAGCTAAATTTTCAACCAAAGTGATAAATTTTAAACTAAAATAGTGAATCTTAAACTGGAATAGTTGAATTTTCAACTGCGGAAGAGATGAATAAATTTTTAACCAAAATTATGGAATATTTGACTGGATTGCTTAAATTATCAGTTAAAAAAAAATACATACATTTTTGGTTGAAAAATTTAATTAAAAAAAATTGAATCATAAAATAAAATGAATTTTTAAGAAAGAATTTTAAGTTGAAATCAAGTAATTGAATTTTCAACCAAAATCATTAATTTTCTACCAAAAAAGACGAATTTTTAAACCAAATACTTGAATTTTCAAATGAAAATGATAAATTTTCAAATAGAAAAGATAAATTTTCAACCAACTAGGTAAATTTTTAACCATAAATGGAATAGTTAAATATCCAGTTTAAAAAATTAATTTTACAACAAGACGAAAACGAATTTTCATAAAAATAGTTGAATTTTCAACCAAAGTGATGAATTTTAAACTAAAATTGGGAACCTTTAACTGGAATAGTTGAATTTTCAATCGGAGAGATGAAGTTTTAACTAAAATTCTGGAATATTCAACTGGATTGCTTAAATTATCAGTTAGAAAGAATTAATTTGTAACAAAAACAAAACTAATTTTCAACAAAGTACTTAAATTTTTAGTTGAAAAAAATGTATTTAAAAATCACATTTTCAACAAAATAAGTAAATTTAAAATCGAAGAGATTATTTTCAACTTTTTA
>JAABKJ010009004.1:0-10793 GCA_011634705.1 Andricus grossulariae
ACTTTCCACGCAGAAAATTAATTTTCTACCAAAAAAGACGAATTTCGAAGAAAATAAATCGGTTAAATTTTTTTTTTGAATATCAAAGAAAAACGAATGATATGATTTTTTTTACAAAAGAGTTGATTTTTAAACAAATAGTTGAATTTCCATAAAAATAGTTTAACTTTTCACCAAACTGTTTAATCTTAAAGCCAAAAAGGGGAAATTTTTAACGAAAAAGAAGGAATTTTCTACCAAAAGACGAATTTGACACCAGTTAAATTATACGAAAACAAATTAATTTTCAACAAATTTTTTCTTAACCAAATATGGAATCGTCGAATTTTCAGTGTAAAAATTAATATTGAATGAGAAAAAAAAATTAAACCAGTTTTTAGTCGTGAAATAACACATTTTCAACCAAAAATGGAATAGTTAAACTTTCGGAAAAATATATTTATTTTTAACAAAAAAAAGACACACTTTTAACAAGAAAGTTAATTTTTTTTAAGAAAATAAGTAACTTTCCACGCAGAAAATTAATTTTCTACCAAAAAAGACGAATTTCTAAGAAAATAAATCGGTTGACATTTTTTTTTTGAATATTAAAGAAAAACGAATGATATGATTTTTTTTTACAAAAGAGTTAATTTTTAAACAAATAGTTGAATTTCCATTAAAATAGTTTAATTTTTAACCAAATAGCTCATTTTTCAACCACAAATATAAATTTTTAACAAAAAAGTTCATTTTCAACCAAATAATTTATTTTTTTTACCAAATTGTTGAATCTTCAAGCTGAAAAGACCAATTTTCCGGAAGACAGTTGAAATTTCTACTGGAAAATATAAATTTTCGTTTCAAATAATTTTGCAAGAAAAAAGTTAATTTTCTACCAAATAGTTAACCAAAAATTTTAATTTTTAAACAAAAATAAAATTTTCCTCCAGGAAACTTATTTTTTCCAAATAAAAAGAGAAATTTCCAAAAAAAAGTCATCAATTTAATATAAAATTGTTAAATTTTGAAGAAAAAAGAATGAATTATCTATAAAAGAGTTGAATTTCAAATCTAAGAATATATTTTGCCAACGAAAAAATTAATTTTTACCAAATAATTATATTTGGATGAAAAATGTGTTAACTTTTCACTAAAAATATGAATTTATAACATGAATTATAATTTTTAACCAAGTTCTATTCTTCAATGATTAATTATTTGACCAATCGATAATATAATTGATTTTTTTAATTTTTAATTTAATTTTTGAATCTTCAGTCCAAAAAGAGAAATTATCTACAAAAGAGTTGAATTTTTGGCCGGAAGATCTGAACTTGCAACTAAAATAATTTTTCAACAAAACAGGTGATTTTGTACAAAATAACTTAATTTTCATCAAAATAGTGAAATTTTTATAAAATAGTGACATTTTCATTAAAATAATTTGACTTTTGTCTATATAGTTGAATGTTCAACCAAATTATTTAACTTTTAAGCCAAAAAGACGAATTTTCCACAAAACTGTTAAATTTTCAAAAACATTATTCAACTGTTAACCTAATATTCGAATTTTCACCCAAAAATATGAACTTTCAACCGAGAAATTTAATTTTTAACAAAATGTTTAATTTTCTACCAAAGTAGTTTAATATTCCACGCAAATAGACCAATTTACAAGAAAACTGTTAAATTTTTTACCAAAAGAAGAATTTTCGAAGAAAGTTATTGAATTTAAAAAAAAACTAATTTTCAACAGAATAATAACATTATTAACAAAAAAAAAGAATCTTAAACAAAAAATGTAATATTAGAATTTTTAACCAAAAATGCCAAAAGAAGAATTTTCTACAAAGCAGTTGAATTTCGAACTTACGCATAATTTTTCAACAACAAATTTTATTTTCGAAAAATATTTAAATAATTTTAAAAATAGTTGAAATTTTATAAAATAATTCATAAATTTTTAATTAAGAAAGATTGATCAACTACAAAAGATATTTTTGCAACCAAAAATAGAATCGTCAAATTTTCAGTTTGAAAAATTAATTTTTAACAAAAAAAAAATAATCAAACAAATTAATTCTCTAACAGAACACATAAATTTTCTACCAAATAGTTAATTATGCAGTTTATAAATGACAGTTACATTTCCAAAGAAGAATGAAATACTTCAAATTAAAAAGAAAAAAAAATGTAACCCAAAAAAAAAATAAATTTGAAGAAAAAAGTTGAATTTTTAACCCACTATTAAAAAAGAAAATTCTTAACAAAGGAGTTCAGCTTTCAACCAAATAGTTCGATTTTCAAAACAAAAAAATTTTCCACAAAGAAATTTAATTTTCTACAAAAAAAGACGAATTTTCAATAAAATACATAATTTTCAAAAAAATTTGAATTTTGAAGAAAAAAAAATGATATATCAAACAGTTAAATTTCTAAACCGAAAATATTATATATGAATTTCGACAAGAAAGTTAATTTACCACCAAATAGTTGAATTTCCCACTAAAATGATGAATCTTCAAAAAAAAAAAAAATTTTAAGAAAGGAGTTCCACTTTTAAGCAACGAGTTCAATGTTCAAAAGAAAAAGGAAATCACAATTTTTAACCAAAAATGTAATAGTAACATTTTCAATAAAGAAAATTAATTTTTAACAATAAAAAAACGAATTTAAAAAAATTGTTGAATTTTCAACCAAAGCGATAAATCTTCAACAAAAAATTAATTTTTAAGAAAAGAGTTTCAGATGTAACCACAGAGTTGCATTTTCAACCAAAAATGTATTTTCGCAACAAAGATATTAATTTTCTACAATAAAATATTAATTATCAACAAAACACATGAATCTTCAACCATTTAGTCGAATTTTTAACTGACAAAAAGTAATTGAAAAAATAGAATAGGTAAATTTGAGTGGAAAAAATTAATTTTCAACTAAAAATCAAACTAATTTTTGACAAAATAATTGAGAAAAAATGTTACTACTAGGTTGAAAATGGAATGAAATTGAAATTGAATGCTTTTGTTGTAAATCAGTTTTTTTTTATATATTCAGAATTTTAAATTAAACTTCACCCTTAATTTGGAAATTAAACTATTTGATGAAACATACGCTTTTTTTTTGTAGAAAAAATAATTTTTTCAAGTAAAAATTTAACTTCTCAATTTTTTTTCGTACGCCTATTTTTTTAAGTTGAAAATTTGGACTATTTGATTCAGAGTTCCACTAATTAATTTAAAGTTAAATTCTTGTATTGAAAATTAACTATTTTGGTTGCAGATTTATTATTTTATAAGAAACTTCTTCTTTTTTATTGAAAATTAATCTATTTGTTTAATCATTCGTTTTTTTTAGTGTAAAATTAATTTTTTCAACTAATAATTCAACAACTTCATTTTCTAGTAAAAACCTATCTTTTTTAGTTGAAAATTGAGCTTTTTGGTTGAAAGTTTAACCGCTTAATTTAAATGTGAATTCCTCTGTTGAAAATTAATTTTTTTATTAAAGATTCTTTATTTCATAAACAAACTTCATCTCTCTTGGTTAAAAATTCAACTATTTTATTAAAAATTTCTTTGAATAAAAATTGAATTATTTTCGTTCAAAAATATTATTTATATTTGAAAAGTCTACTATTATATTTTTCGCTGATAATTAAAATAATAGCTGATAAAATAATAGTTGTTGAAAATTCAATTAATTTTTGGATAATTTGTAAACCTGAAAATTTAACTACTTTATTTGCAAACTCACTATTTTTGTTTAAAAAATAATCTCTTTTTGATGAAAATTTAATTATTTTGAAATCTTTTTAACTATTTGGTTGAAAATTCATTTCTTTTTTACATTCGTCTTTTTTAGTAGAAAATTAATCTTTTTAGCTGACTCCTTGCTTGACTTCAAAACCCAAAAAAATTTTTTTTGAGAAAATGGGCCAAAATCCACGGGACATTTCTAATTCAAAAAATTTTTTTTTTTTTGAAAAAATCATTTTAAAAAATAATACATTTCTAGACCACCCCCTCCCCCCCAGTATCTAAAGTAAGACTCCCGATTTAAAAAAGTACTAAAATTGATAAAATAGAGTACAAATATTGTTTTTCGTGGGAAATAAGTTCGACAACAAACAAGAGAATAATGTATTCCATCAATGCTTGTCTACGTTCAGGAACTCAATACATTAGTCCACTGATTCACGGGTTACTGCACTCGGTCCTTCAGGTCTATCCTGCTTTTTATTAGCAATTGTAATGCACAATCGTGGAATGCGAGGGCCCCAACCTCTTCTTTCGTGTCTCGTTTAATCGATGTTCTTCCGATCATCAAGATTCTCCACTTAAAAATTGCAAAATTTTGATTTATTTCTTGAAATTCGACAATAATCTTCTATTTTTATTAAAAATAGAGGGTTGACCTACTTTTTTAAGTGAGAATGCACTCACATATATTTTGCAGCTTATTCAGAAATTTCTGGTGAATCACCAGAAATTGCGCAAGCACCTGCGCAACTTCGGCGGTCCATGTATACACCTGACCTGGCTCCCTGTGATCTGAAAATTCTATGTTTTTTGTTAAAAGTTAAATTTATAAACAGAAAATTGAGTAATTACAAGTTTAGTCGGAAACTTATATTTTGATGTTAAAAATTCAACGATTTAGTTGAAAATCCATGCATTTTGGGAAAAATTAGTCCTTCTGGGTAAAAAATGTATCCTTTAGCTTATATGAGGTCTCCAGAAAATATTCGACCTTGTGATCTAACTTTTTACTCAGTTTTTCTTTTGTCAAAAACAGGTTTTTAATATTTAGGGGAGCCTGATTTGTTGCAAAATGGAAGACTTGATTCTTCAAGACCAAAACCCACCTGCCCATTATTTTCAGCTAATTCAGAAATTTCTGGTGAAACGCCAGAAATTGCACAAACACCTGCACAACTTTGGCAGCTTCCATAAGAATATAAATTTTCATTAAAAAAATTGGTTTACCGCCAAATATTTTAATTGACAGATAAAAATTTCATTTTTAATAAAGAAAAACAACATTTCCACAAAGTAGGTGAAATCTAAACCAGAAAGTTTAATTTTATTTCCATGTCTTTAGATTTTAAACTAAATGTACACAAAATTTAAGAATACAAAATTTCAACAAAATACACACGAATTTTTAAACAAATATTTGAATTTTCAACTATAAAAAAGGAATTTTCAAACAAAAATGGTTGAAAAAAATTAAATTTTCATTGAAAAAATGATTCAACAAAATAGTTTAATTATTTATAAAGAAGATGAACTTTCTAATCAAATTATGATTTTTTAACAAAATAATTAAATTTACAACAAAAGAGTTTAGCAGTCAACTAATATTAGAATTTTCAACCGAGGGGATTAGTTTGAAAAAAATTTTTTTAACAGAATAGTTATATTTTTAACCAAAGAGATCAATTGTTAACTAAAATTATTATTCATTTACAGAAGACTTAATTTTTCAAAAAAGAGTACAACATTCCACCAAATATTAGAATTTTAAACCAAAATGATGATTTTTTTAACTAAGAAGATTAATTTTTAACAAAAAAATGAATGTTTAAACAGAGTGAAGAAATTTCAACGAAAATTATAATTCTTCAAAAAAAGATTTAAATTTTCGACAAAAGAGTACAATATTTAAGCAAATATAAGGAATGTTGACCAAAATGATTATTTTTCAACGAGTTCAACATTTAATTAAATATTAGAAATTTCAACCAAACATATGATTTTTTAAATTAGAAAGATAAATTTTCAACCAAAAAAAAAAGAGTTTTTAACCAAAATGAAGAAATTTTAACGAAAATTATGATTAATCAAGAAAATAATTGAATTGGCAACATCAAATTTTAACATGTAACCAAATATGAGAAATTTCTAACAAGAAATTCGATTTTCTGCCAAAAAAAGGAATTTTTTACAAAACGGTGGAATTTTCAATCAAAGAGATGAATTGTTAAATAGATTCATAATTTTGTAACAAAATATTTGAATTTTCAACAAAATATTTCAAAATTCAAACAAATATTAGAAATTTCGACCAAAAAGATGATTTTTTAACTAAGAAGATAAATTTTCCACAACAAATAAAAAACAATTTTTCAAAAAATTGTTACATATTAATTTAAATTAATATATTTTGAAACTAAAATTTGAATTTTTGACCAAGGAGTACAACGTTCAACCAAATATTAGAATTTTCGACCAAAATGATGATTTTTTAACTAAGAAGCTTAAATTTCAAAAAAAGAAAAAAAAAGAAAAACGAATTTACAACAAAATCGTAACATATTCAATTCAAATAATGAATTTTCAACTCTTATGATTCATCAACAAATGAATAAAATGAAAAAAAAGTTTAACATTCAACCAAATATTAGAAATTCCAATTAAGAAGTTGATTTTTTAGCTAAGAAGATAAATTTTCAACAATAAAAAATTAATTTTCAAATAAAGTAAAGAAATTTCAACGAAAATTATGATTCTCCAAGAAAAGAATTAAATTTTGAACCAAAATTTTTAACATTCAACCAAATATAAAAAATTTCAACCAAAAAGATCGATTTTCTACAAAAAAAAAAGGATTTTTTGACAAAATAGTTAAATCTTCAATAAAAGAGGTCAATTAGCAACTAAAATTATAATTCTTCAACAAAATAATCAACTTTTCAACGAAAAGCTTCAACATTCAAACAAATTCATCCATCAATTTTTAATTAAAATTATGATTCTATAAAGAAAGAAATTAATTTTCAAGAAAAGAGTTTAACAGTCAACAAAATATTGGAACTTTGAACAAACATGATTAATTTTTTTTAAATTAGGATTGAAAAGAAATCCATTTCATCATGAATAATTTTTGCAAGATAAGCAAAAAATGAATCATAATTAAAAAAATAAACTTTCGAAAAACGTCACTTTTCGGTTCATACAAAAAAAGAGATTTTTGTACAAAATAGTGAAATTTTCAAAGAAAAAGATGAATTGTCAACTGAAATTGTGATTCTTCAACAAAATAATTAAATTTTCAACAAAAAGTATCAACATTCAACCCAATATTAGAAATTTCAACCAGAAAGACGATTTCTGAACTAAGAAGATAAATTTTCAAAACAAACAAAATAATTTTCAACAAAATCGTTACATGTTAAATTAAAGTAATTGATTTTCAAATAAAATTATGATTCTATGACGAAAAAATTAATTTTCAAAAAAAAAGTTCAAAGTCAACAAAATATTTTAATTTTCAACCAAGAAGATTAATTTTCTGAAAAAAAAAGTTTCAACAAAGTATTTAAATTTTCAATCAGGGAGATGAATTGTAGATTGAAATTATGATTCTCCAACAAAATAATTAAATTTCCAACAAAAAGTTTCGACATTGAATAAAATTTAGAAATTTCACCCAAACAGATGAATTTTTAACCAAGCAGATAAATTTTCAACACCAAAAAGAAAACAATTTCCAACCAAATCGTTACATATTCAATTAAAGTAATAAATTTTCCACTAAAATTTAGATTCTATAACGAAAAAAATTAATTTTCAAAAAAAAAGTATAAAGTCAACAAAATATTTTAATTTTCAACTAAGAAGATTAATTTTCAAAAAAAAAGTATAAAGTCAACAAAATACTTTAATTTTCAACTAAGAAGATTAATTTTCTGGAAAAAAAGTTTCAACAAAGTAATTAACTTTTCAAAAAAAAGTTTAAATATTTAACAAAATTTAGAAATTTCAACCAAACAGATGAATTTTTAACCAAGAAGATAAATTTTCAACACCAAAAAGAAAAGAATTTCCAACAAAATCGTTACATATTCAATTAAAGTAATAAATTTTCCACTAAAATTTAGTTTCTATAACGAAAAAAATTAATTTTCAAAAAAAAAGTTCAAAGTCAACAAAATATTTTAATTTTCAACTAAGAAGATTAATTTTCTGGAAAAAAAGTTTCAAGAAAGTAATTAAATTTTCAACCAGAGAGATGAATTGTCGATTGAAATTATGATTCTTCGACAAAGTAATTAACTTTTCAAAAAAAAGTTTCAACATTTAACAAAATTTAGAAATTTCAACCAAAAAGATGATTTTTTAATGAAGAAGATAAATTTTCAACAACAAAAATAATTTTCAACAAAATCGTTACATAATAAAATAAAGCAATTAATTTTGGAATTATAATCCTGATTTTATACAGCAAGAAATTAATTTTCAACAAAAAAGTTCGACAGTCAACAAAATATTGGAATTTTCAACTAAGAAGATTAATTTTCTACCAAAAAAGGAATTTTCTACAAAACAGTTCAATTTTAAACCAAAGAGATGAATTGCCAACTGAAATTATGATTTTTCAACCAAAAATTTTAATTTCCAACAAAAGAGTTCGATAGTCAACAAAATATTAGAATTTTCAGCAAAGAAGATTCATTTTCGAAGAAAAAAAAATTTCAACAAAGTAGTCAGATTTTCAACCACAGAGATGAATTGTTAATTAAAATTATGATTCTGCAACAAAATAATTACCTTTTAAAAAAAATCAACATCAAATCGAATGTTATAAATTTTAACCAATAAGAGGATTCTTAAACCAAGAAGATAAATTTGTAACCAAAAAAAACGAGTTTAAACAAAATCGTTACATATTTAAATAAATTATTCAATTTTCAACTGAAATTTCGATTTTTTATAAAAAAAAATCAATGTTCAACTAAAGAGTTCAACAGTCAACAAAATATTAGAATTTTCAGAAAAGAAGATTAATTTTCTAAGAAAAAAATAATTGCAACAAAATATTTAAATTTTTAACCGTAGAGATGAGTTGTCAATTAGAATTATGATTCTTCAATACAATAATAACCTTTTGAAAAAAATCAACATTCAACCGAATATTATAAATTTGAACCAAAAATAAGATTTTTTGAACCAAGAACATAAATTCTCAAAAAAAAAGTGTTTAAACAAAATCGTTACATATTTAATTAATTAATAAATTTTCAACTAAAATTATGATTCTATATCGAAAAAAATTAATTTCCAACTAAAGAGTTCAACTGTCAACAAAATATTAAAATTTTCAGAAAAGAAGCTTAATTTCCTACGAAAAACAAAATTGCAACAGAATATTTAAATTTTAAACCATATAGATGGATTGTCAATTGAAATTATGATTTTTTAACAAAATGATTACCGTTTGAAAAAAAATTCAACATTCAACCGAATATTATAAAATTTAACCAAAAAGAGGAATTTTAAACCAAGAAGATAAATTTCAACAAAAAAAAACGAGTTTCAACAAAATCGTTACATATTTAATTAAATTAATACATTTTCAACTAAGGAGTTCAACAGTCAATAAAATATTAGAATTTTCAGAAAATAAGATTAATTTTCTACGAAAAAAAAAATTTGCTACTAAATATTTAAATTTTCAACCATAGAGATGAATTGTCAATTAAAATTATGATTCTTTAACAAAATAATTACCTTTTGAAAAAAAATTCAACATTCAACCGAATATTATAAATTTTAACCGAAAAGAGGATTTTTAAGCCGAAAAGATAAATTTTAATAAAAAAAAGGGTTTACAAAAAATCGTTACATATTTAATTAAATTAATAAATTTTTAACTAAAATTATGATACTATAACGAAAAAAATTAATTTTCAACAAAAGAGTTGAACTCAATTATTTTGTTGAAACTTAGTTTTATTTTCGTTAAAAATTAATTTTGTTAAATCAAAAATCAACAATTCCATTTTTTGTTGAAAATTCACATTTTTTGGGCGAAAATTCAAGTAATTGGTTGAAAATTCATGTATCTTGTGTATAATTCATCTTTTTTGTAGAAAATTAATCTTTTTTGTTAAAAAGTTAACTATTTGGTTGAAAATTTGACAATTTTTTAAAATTCGGTTCAATTATATATAATATAAAATTTTTTGTTTGGAAATCTGTTTGATAGAGAATTCGTTGTTTTTTCTTCAAAATTCAAATTTTGTTTTGAAAATGATGTATTTTATTGAAATTTCGTCTTTTTTTGTAGAAAATTAATTTTCTTTGTGGAAATTTTTTTTTTTTTTAAATTGAACTATTTCTTTGAAAATTTATTTGGTTATAAACTTATTTTTCGAACTTAAAATTAAACTGTTCTATTCTTTGTTGAAAATAAATTTTTGTTAGTTGAAAATTAATCTATTTGGTTAAAATTTTGTCTTTTTTTTAGTAATGTGGCCTTTTTGGAGTTCCATTAAAAATTAAAATATTTGGTTTAAAATTCATGAATTTTGTTAAAAATTATTCTTTTTTGATAGAAAATTAATTTTTCATTCAAAATGAATTTTTATTTGGTCGAGAATTAGTGTCTTTATTAAAAATTAATTCTTTCAACTAATAATTTAACTACATTTCTTGCAGAATTTTTTTATTTGATAGACATTTAATCTTTTTGGTAGAAAATGTATTTGCTTGGGTGAAAATTGAACGATTTCGTTGAAAATTTATTTTTTTTGCTTGAAAACTTATTTATCTAACTGGAAATTAAACTATTTTATTTTTTGTGGAAAATTGCTATTTTTATTTAAAAATTCATTTTTTGTTGTTGAAAAATTTTCCTTTTTGGTAAAAATTAGGCTTTTTGGTTGAAAATGCCATTAAAAATAAAAATGTTTGGTTAAAAATTGTTCTTTGTTGGTAGAAAATTATTTTTTTCATCGAAAATTATTTTTGAAATATTAAAATTATAAGAAATATTTGTTATTATCGTGAAATCTTTTGAAATTT
>JAABKJ010009005.1:0-11307 GCA_011634705.1 Andricus grossulariae
TGCGCACTTTCACTGCGCACCGCTCAAAGGTTAACTGACGAACTGCAGCGCCACTCACAGGACCTGACCCTATTACTGTCTGGATTTTTTAGAAGGGGGAACCGAACTTCCATATTTTTCCAAAGACGAGGCATTCCAGTTTGAAAAATCGTTTGTCTTAAAAACCCCTGTGTGTAAACGGAGGGTTAAATATTTGAATTTGGAAGTATTGCAAGGAAGTAATCTAGGAACGTTTAAATAAGAATCGTTTCATTTGGAACATTTATAGATTTGAATCTATCTAATTTATGAAGTTTCGACTTGATATTTTTTTTAATTTTGCATGTTATGAATGAAAAATTGCTTACAATTTTGTATATTTTGTTTTAAAATGATTGAATTTTAAATTCTTCCAAAAGAGAGAAAGTGGCTTTAGGTAATTGTACACTTTCAGATGATAAACGTTTCGAATTAAATAATTAAAAATTTAGACGCCAGGAAATTAAAATCGTAAATTTTAAGCATTGAAAATTAAAGGATTTTCCTACAAAATGTCCTACTACAATCGTAGCCATTTTAAAGAATTTCGAAAGGAACTCATTCAAATCTCACATTATTTCATATGGCATCCAGTCTTTCTATACCTAAATCGCGGTTAAACCTACTGCTGATTCATATTTAGGGAATAACATGCAGTATGGGTGCTTATGATTTTACACCTACAATAGGGCCCAATAGTACTACAATTTACCGCAGTTTGAAGAAATTCGAAAAACATTTGTTTTGGGCAGTGCACTCATAAATTTGAATTATACCTACCATATGAACATGAATCTTACAACCGATTTATCTTAAAAATGAACTCTAAAATTACGAAAAGAAATGAACGTGTTTTTAAATAAAATGTGAGTGATGTGGAATTGAGTTAAAGAGCTAGCAGCGGTCACAATCGGTCACATTATTCGAATGACTATGGAGATGTAGGACAATAGAATTTCAGTTAAGTTGAAGTTCCGGTAATTCGAAGGCCCTGAGAGCTAACTCGATTCTACGTTCTCGTGAAAGCATTGGAAGCAGTTATCGACAAACCACAGGCAGAGACGCCCGGAAGTTATGTTCCGCAATCCTCACGTAAGCGGAATGTGGGTGAGTCTATGACTGTATGTACTCTATGTACTCTATGTACCAATAGCGAATAACCATTGGGAATAGGAAATAGGTGTAAGTGCAAGAATCTAAGGCCATGCACTGCGTGGATCGTACATACACCCCGTTCAATGTTCAATAGTCATGTTGCGCTGTGCTATGACATACGTGTCGTGAGCCAGGGGCGAATACCAAACTACTCACTTGGAAAAGTCCTTCAAGGGTCACGCAAACACTATAATTGAGTTAGCAACGGATTAAAAACCCCATGCACAACAATTCAATTGATTCTTATTTTAGTTTTTCTTTTTCAATCTACTATTAATTTATTTGGCCTTTTTTGTCTCTTATCTTCAGTAGAATTGAATGGTCAGATCAAAGGGGTCGCTCAAAAATCTACAGCAAACAAATTTTGGTTGAAATGCTTGAAAAATGGAAATTAGCGATTTTATTTTACAATCATTCCCCCATTTCCCTCTTTATCCCTTTTTAAAGAATTCCTCTTTTTCTCCTGTTTTCAAGAAACTTCCCCCTTTTCTCGTCTAACTATTTTGCGTGCAAGGTTAATTCCGAGGGGTTCACAACCCCACCGATGGAGTGCGTATACTGAGTTCAACAGAATTCAGTGACTTCATGTGTGACGTGTCGCGAGAAAAGGGGCCTTCGGGTTAGCGGGCGAATTTTTCAGTAGAAGCGATTGAAGAAACGTTCGAAGTCAGACACTCAGAGAGGGGGGACAATCTCTGAAATCCATCCTCTCCACATACGACTACATCTTCTTGCTTGGCGTTCAGCAAGTCAGGCGAGCTCTCGACCACTCTCGACTCCCACGGACACAGAACGGAAAGATGTGTGGAAAGTGGTGGGAGTGGATTTCTCGGGCCGTCCGCAGTCCGCACGCGTCGAAATAGGCGATTAACGCTTCACTTAGCAGCTTAATAACAATTCCAACTTTGCAGATAAAAATTCAATTCTTTTTTAATATGAATGAGCGATTTATAAACTATCAATAGCATCCAAACATCAAAATCGATTTTTTAACCCTAAGGTCCCTTTTCACGCCAGTGACTTCAGCGAATTTGTACACCTGACTTCACGAGTTGTTAGCTCCTCGGTTAATTCCTTCTAACTGAAAAGTCTACTATTATATTTTTGGTTCAGAATTTATTTCTTTTGATTAAAAATTCAACTAATCGTATTTGGTTGATGATTTAACTATTTGGTTGAAAATTGTGTTTTTTTAGTTGAAAATTAATTGTTCAACTAAAAATTTAACTATTTTACTTTTGGTTAATAATTGATTGTTATTAGATGAATATTCAGCTTTTAAATTTTTCATTGAGAATTCATCTGTTTTGGTTGAAAATTCAACTGCATCTTTGAAAGTTGAAATACTTTGTTAAAAATTCATTTTATTGATTGAAGATTTAACTATTTCGTTGAAAATTGGTAGTTTTTAGTTAAAATTCAACAATTTAATTGAAAATTGATGTATTTTGTTGTAAATTGGACTTTTTTGGTAGAAAATTAAGGTTTGATTGAAAATTTAACTGCTTGGTTGAAAGTTGAACTACTTTGTTAAAAAATTAATTTTATTACTTGAAGATCCATCTCTTGGGCTGAAAATTGAACTATTTTGTTTGAAATTTGTTATTTTTGTTGGTTGACATTACAACTATTTAATTATTCCATTTTGGGTTGAAAACACTAGTTTACAGCCATTTGCCCACCATATATCAACTATGATTTTCCCATGTATTTTGACCCACTAAACACGAAAATCACACTCAACATTTTTTTTATGGGAGCGTTTTCGAGATATCAATGTTCAAATATTTTTTTCTTTAATTTTCAGAGTTGTTCCGTCGTTTTTGAGTACATCTCGAGTTCTAATTGACACTCAATTTGAAGGCAACTGAATCCTCTACAACTTCTATTCTAAAGTTTTTACATCGGCCCAGTAGTTCAGATGCTAGCGATTTTAATAAGTTAGCTAATATTTGCGGTTTCTATTCTTCCCAGGACGTTATGTGAATTGTCGATCTCGTTTTTTGACAAAAAATAAAACTTGTCTAACATATTAAAATCGCTAGCATCTGAACTATTGGGCCGATCTGTAAGCTTTAGAAAAGAAAGTTGTAGAGGATTCAGTTGCCTTCAATTTGAGTGCTCGTTTAGGGAAATCGGTCAAAATTTTTATTTTTATTTTATAGACTAGTGGAATTGATCGGTTTGAGTATAAAATTCAACTAATTGGTTGAAAATGAACTTATTTGTTAAAAAAACTGTCTTATTGAAGCGTTCGTCGTTTTGGGTTGAAAATTCTATTATTTTGGTAGAAAATTGAACTATTTGGTTAAAAATGAACTTTTTAGTTGAAAATTCATATTTTTCTGTAGAAAATTCAACGTTTTTGGAGAGAATTTGCCTTTTTGGCAAAGAAAAAAATACAAGAATCCAACGATCAAATTTGAACAAGACACTCCTAAATGTCTCCATTCAAATAAGAAAAAGGAAATCAATATAAAAAACAGGGGAAAAAGAAGGCAACCTTCAAAACCCCTTCCTTTTTTTCTCTTGTCTTTTTTATTTTTATTTATTTCTAAGTCAAAATCAAAAAACATTTACAAAAACTCTACAAAAAATAATAGTATTCATTCAACACTCTTTTCAAGTCAATAAAAACAAAATTGCCAGCAAGTCAAAACCCATGAGGAAACCAGTATGTCCTCCATAAGCTCTGACATGAATGATTTGAATGTTTGAAGTTAAAGAATTTCAATTTTGATTTATTCTGAATTTTATGTATTAAATTTTAAAAGTTGTACTCCAAAGGCATTAAAAAAGAATACAGAAAATGGTTAGAATTATACTGTCAGTAAAATTAGCCTGATCAATTTAAAACTCAATTCATAAATAAAGCGCAGTACAAAGAATTGATAAAATTGTTAAGCCTTAAAATTTCTTAGGATTAACTTCAGCTTTGTCTGAATTCAAGCAAAATTGGCCTAAATTTAAGACCTTATTGTCTGAATTTCAGAATCGAGTCTTCAATTCAGCCAACTATGATCTAAAATCAGTATAATTTTGCTTAACCGCTTGAAATGTTTACACCTTATAAAATTATTTGAATATAATTCAGTAAAATTGGCTAGATTTTAGCAAAGTTGAACTAATTTTAAGTCCTTATTGGCGAAATTCTTTCAGAAAAGAATCTGCATGCATTTGACAAATACATTAAGAATTGTGAATGAGCTTGTAATTGTCAATATAGTAGCCAACATAGATGTCAACTGTTTGCATGGCTTTCAATCAATTTTGTTATAGAAAAAGCTTGCAGTTTTTCCCGCTGGTGTACAACTTAAATTTATTAGAAAAAATGGTAAGATATATTTTAGAACTTATCTATTTTTAGCTGCAACTTTTTTTTACGCTATGAAAAACTAGTCCTTTTACTTCTAACTTAAAAAAAAATCCAGACACAATTTGTATGGAAATTACGAATTGGGGTTCTGACAGCATCTTTTTTTTTATTTCAGCATAAAAGCAGAATTTCGTAAAAATTTCACCGAAAAGAGTGCTTATTTTTATTAGATGAAGATTACGATTACTCAATCGAAAATTTTACTTTTAATTACTTTTAATTACTTTTAATTACATAAAATTGTTTATCGAAAGCTAGGAGTGCAGAATATTCTATAATAATAAGAAGCATCAGGATTTAAGCTTAAACTTTTGAAGGCTCTTCACTTCTAAAGCATTATTGAAGTTTGACTACCTACTTTTAACTTTGAAGGAATTAAAATTTAAATGCTTTTAATTATAAAGTATCCAAGCTTGAATGAACTTCATTTAAAAAGCATTGAATTTCGTAATTATATATATTTTTTAATTTTAAATTCAATTTTCAGGGTATAAACAACATTAAGATAATAATATATAATAAAGTTGAATATTTTATGTTAGTTAAAAAGAACTGTTGATAATTATATATTTTTTACAAATAAAATATTTTTCAGTTGTAGTTTAGATTCCCTTTCTCGCTAAAAAAAGGTATATTCTGTTTTATTATACAAAATGTGAGTGAAACATTTTCTTAATTAAGAGATTTCTTGCTCCTCTCGTGAGCAAGATTTGAATGAAATGGAATTTCTATTTTTACGGAACAGTATATTCTTTTTAAAATAATATATATTGTATAAATGTATGTTTGGTTTATTTATTTTCCTAAATGCAAAAGAATATAAATATTTGGTGGAAGAGTATTATAATTTATTTTTGGTTAGTCAAGTTTGAAATAAAAACTAGAGGATTTGAAATACGACAATTTTTTCTTAGATGTTTATATTCTAACTTATTTGGATTTCAAAATATATTCCCCGACTTTCGTAATTAAGATAGTTTCAATTTTAAGAGCTCACTTTAATACCTACATACTAATCCAAAATTTGTACTTTGAGTGTCGAATTTAAAATCTAAATTCTAAATCTCAAGTTAAATTCTTGCGATTTCAAGTGTCTTCAGATACTTCAAGTGACTTCGGAGATTTTTAGTGTTTTTTTGTGTGATTTTAACCAATTTCAGGAGACTTCAAGTCACTGCTCGTAGTTTCAGTGATTTGAAGTAATCTCAAGAATGTTCAGGAGAGGATCTGATTTTAGGTGACTTTACGTCACTTCTCGTGATTTTAAATTGAAACAATTTCACATCATTTGAGAGACTTTTAGTGAGCTTAGGTGATTTCAAGAAGTTTAGATGATTTCATACGATTTAAAATACATCAAATGATTTCATGTAATCTAAAGGGATTGATTGTGACTCAAGATGCCATTACATGATTTCAAGCGACTTCTGCTGATCTCACGTGATTTCAGCGATTTTGAGTGAGTTTAGGTCACGTAAGTTCAGGTGATTTCATACAGGTTTGAGACAAAAACTCAATTTCAAAATTCCCTGACTTTTCTTGACTCTTTAATGGCCAGCTTTTCATTTTCCCTGACCGTCATAAATTTTTCTTTCAGGTATGAAAACAACCTACACCTCGGAGATCAACAGTGTTAATGCAAAAAAGGTTTGTTTCATAATTTATCTTAAAGACTTTTAGTAACAACAGTCATAGAGAATTGTATAAGCGTTAATCCACAAATTATGTGAGACACAAGTAGACTACATGAATTTTCAACCAAATAGTTGAGTTTTCGACTCAAAGTATACATTTTGAACCTAAAAGGGAAGAATTAAATTTTCAATTAAAACAATTAGTTTTCAACAATAAAAAAGGAATTTTCATCAACATAGTTAAATGTTCAACCAAAGTGATTAATCTTCGATAAAAAAATGAGTTCTCAACGAAAAGTGTGATAGTTGCTATTTCTACAAAAAATTATTGTAATTTTCATTGAAAAAATGTTTCATTAAAGCAAAAAAAGCCTAATTTTAAAACCAAAAAGAGGAATTTTCAACAAAAGCGTTGGATTTCAACGAAAAAAGATTCTTTAGTCAATAAAGAAAAAAAATCTTTTTAATTTATATTTCCATCTTGTCTGAAATGACGTTAAAATATTTTCTGTATAGGAGAAAATAACTTTGGTTGATATTGTAGATTTCCATTTTATGTGTGGATTTCTCTTCTCGATCCGTTACCTTCTCCTATGATAATACAGATTTCTATTAAAAAATTATCATAATAATCATGCCATACGCCTTATTCAGATTTATAAAATATAGGGTACGTACACCAGTCGTGTGTCGCCGTACAGATCGATTCGAAGTGCTCCAATCAAATTTTTGTGTTTTCGTTTGAAAACTCATTATATGTTTTGCCCGATTAACATCGGTATTGTTGATCTTTAAGCAATACCACCAACTCCATCTATGGGCAAGGTGAGTTTTATCTCTTTATACAGAATAAGATCTCCACAATCAATCTTCTAGCCGCTCGGAAGATTGAGACAGCAATAGTAGATAATTAAACGCCACATAACCGTTACGTAACATGGTTAAAGTTTAAAAATTTGTATTTTTCATGAAAGCAGAAAAAGCCCGGGAATGTTTTTCCTCAGGAAAACCCCGGGAAATGACTGGGAATTTGACTCGGTGATCGGGACTTTTCCTTCGGTTGAACTAAAATTAACACTAAAAGTGTTTTGATATTTTAATGCTCTCAGTTTGAGCAATTACGAAACCAACAATGAAAAAGACTTTATTTTCGATAATAACGATTATATAACTGATGCTGTTTCCCATTTTTTTGTATATTTTGAAATCTGCAAAGTCTTTGAAATCTGTTTTACACTCATACATGTAAATTGATATTTATCTTAATTATTGTAAGCATATTTTTTTCAAACCGAAGAGAGAAAGATTTAAGTTTTAAAATACAAATGAAAAAAACTGTTATTATGATTTGGAGCAGGACATTTTGAAAGAGATATCTGTAATTCTCAAGTTAAAAAGGTAATATTCTAAATTTACTATGGTTCTGACTTGGAACAGGAATTTTTTTAGAAGAATGATATGTTTTGGTTGGTTCAATGAATTTTCCAACAGAGTTATAATTCTGAGGTATAACTGGATTTAAAAAAGAAGTTTAATGAAGTATAAGTAACCGTATGGAAAAATATTCTGTCGCTGTCCTGGCTCAGACCAGACCGTCTGGTTTTCAGTCTTGACTCTGGCCAGACGGTCTGGCCTGGGCCTGGCCAAAAGTGTCACGTTTTTTCTGGCTAGCCCCAGGCCAGACAGACTGGTCAGCCGCTAAGTATGGGCTTGTCAGCAGTTATGTATAGGCTGATCAGGCGCTAGTTATGGGATAAGAAAAAAGTCTTGTTTTGATAGTGTGAATTTCTTATTTTCTATCATTTTAAACACCCCGTTTTGAAATACTTAAAAAAAACTTTGCTGATCGAACTTAGAACTTTTTTTGTTCTTGGCTCGCTAATCAGTGCCAAACCTGGACCAGACAAGACTGTCAAGGTGATAAGAAAAAAAAGTTTTGTTTTCATAGTGTGAATTTCTTATTTTCTATCATTTTAGACACCCTGTAACATTTTTGAAATATGTCAACAAAACATTTGCTACACGAACTTAAGATTGGTTTTGTTCTTGGCTCGCTGATCAAAGCCAGGTCTGAGCCAGGTCAGACCTTCCAGACCGATCTTAAAATTTTTGATCTTGGCTAGCTGATCACCCACAAACCTTAACCAGACCAGACTATCAAGGTGATAAGAAAAAATTCTTGTTTTGATAGTGTAAATTTCTTATTTTCTGTCATTGTAGACACCTTGTAACTTTTTTGAAATATGTGAAAAAAAATTTGCTGATCGAAGTTAGAACTTTTTTGTTCTTGGCTCGCTGATCAACGCCAAACCTGGACCAGACCAGACAGTGAAGGTCATAAGAAAAAAAAGTCTTGTTTCGATAGTGTGAATTTCTTTTTTTTTATCATTTTAGACACCCTGTAACTTTTTTGAAATATGTGATAAAAATTGGCTGATAGAACTTAAAATTTTTGTTGTTCTTGGCTCGCTGATCAGCGCCAGTCCTGGGTCAGATCAGACCTTCAAGAAAAGTGAGCAAAAAAATTTAGAAGGGTTCAATATAATAGACCGAGGTAGCCGTTCTTGCCCCCGCTCCCATTGTTGCCATTAGGACCCATAATCACCGTTGCTGCCTACCTCATAGCTTCAATTTTGAAATTTACTTGTTTACAGTATTGAAAGAGGACTCAAATATTATTATCCTGACCTGAAAATGGGGAAATATATTGTATGAATATGGAGGAACAATGACAAGAAGTTTCATCTCAAAATCATTCCCTTAAGCATGTCAAATTGTACATTGAAGTTTAGCTCATTTTATACTGATAATTTTTGATGAAAATAAGTTGGTCTTTTTTTTTTTTAACAGGAACATGCATTTGCTCCAGTGCAAATCGCCTGATCTATTTCCGAAGTTCTTTTCAGGATATTTTCAGCTTTTACTTCATTTGTTCAGAAATAGCACAATTATACAGTTAATCGAAATTTATAGCGTAACCGTTGATAAAACGTCTACAACTGGTTGAACCTTTTTTGTGCACTATAAAATTGTGAACATTTTTTAATATAACTATTTTCGACCTAAAATCAACCGTTCTCGAGTTATTTAAAAAAACATGTTATTGTTTAACACTTTCAATCATAGCGGCCGTTGCCGTACACATACGGTTAGGGACTTTTTACAGTATCTTTATAAAGCTATCCCCAACGTATCTGTGAAAAGAAAATTCTACCTATCCGAATTTTTTTTTTTTTGAGTTAAATTTGTTCCTAGTTGACTGGACTAATTAGAAGAGGTCATTTTTGAGAAGAATTCCAATTCTATTTTAGCACAGTGAATTTCCTAAAATATTTACAATGCTTACTCGGATAGTGTGGGTACGTGGATAAGCGTTCGCAGAGGATAAGGTTATTATGGCAGAGTCAATCGAAGACTTGCAAAGAATGTTGAACAAACAGAATACAAGCATAAAGAACATGAGCCTCAAAATTAGCGTGAATAAAAAAAAAGTATGGTGTTTGAAGGAAGGGTTGAGAAAACAATATGCAACATTATCCTAGACGACGAAAGAATAGAAAAAGTTGATACGTACGTATGCCTTGGTAGCCTATTCACTAAAGTCCGAAAGATAGATGGAGAGCTAGATAAGCGTATAAAAGAGGGTAATGAGGTTATCGGTAGAGCAGGATCCATTACCATAAGTAAAAATATATCAGTTGAAGCTAAACGAACAGTATATTATTCTATATTTATAGCCACTCTACTGCACGGCAGCGAAACCTGGACCTACCAAAAAAAGGCTAAGAGTAAAATAAATGCGATTGGCATGAAATTCCTGCGCAATATGTACGGTATAACGCTAATGGACAAAGTCAGTAATAAGAGAATCCTCTAAAGAATTCGGTGTAGAGGAGACACTCATGAAAGATGAACGACTGACGAAACAAGTATATCAAGGTAAAGTAAATGGCAGCGTGCCCAAAGGCAGACCGAGGAAAGAATGGTTAGAATGTATGAATGAGACCCTAATTCGAGGAGATATAAGAAGCCATAGAAAAACAAGAACTTGCATGAGAAAATGCATGGACGTGAAAGAAGCTAAAGAGGTATGCCAGGAAGAAAGTGTGGCGACAAATAGTTTATAAGAAATTCATGTTGAAGGGTGTCAGTGAAATGAATGACGCCTGAAACAAAAGATCTTCGATACAAATGGGCCCGAGTGGATAGCTTTAAATGATGACTTTGTGAAACTCTTGGCCTGGGGTGATCGCTATAAAGATTTATCAGCGAACTGGGTCAGAGCAGTGTTGCGGAACGATCGTGTTATTTAAATGAACATTGCGGGAATTCTAGGTCAATGTAAAAAATCTGTCCCCTCCCATTACCGCCTCCTACAACTCCCTGCTATATGTAAATCAGGTCTTTATTTATTCCCCCTGAAAATTGCACATTGGTCTTAAGCATTTTTATACCGAAATGTCGTCAAAACATCCATAATGTCGAATTTCAAAACGAAAATTTTCGTACTTCAGTATGAAAAGTTGAAAAAGGGGCTACAACTATGAAAAGTCTGACCAAAAATTAACCTTGCCAGGAGGTAAGCTTTCATTTAAAAAACTAAACACAATGATTTTAGGAAGACTATGAAAGTGGTGAAAATGGTTATATTTTAATTGTTAAAACACAGTTTTTTTCCTAATTCCTTTATTCTATAATTCACATAAATGTGACATTTTTCTGCAACTTTGCATTTATAAAATTGAATTCCCGAATGAAAATAAAGTTATTAAATAAATCGATATAATAAATAAGTTAAAAAAACATAGAGTATTATTATAGTAAAGTATCAACATTTTTAAAAGTTAGGACGGAACTGACTTCAACAAAATAAAATGGAATTCAAAGCCTTAATAATTGCATAATTTGAGAACGTTTCAGATATGAGAACTTTGAATTTAAAAAGTTTAATAATAATTGTAGTTTTTTTAAAATTTAAGATCGAAAAGAAATCTATTTTATCATGAATAATTTTAAGCAAAATAAGCATGAAAAAGATTCACAATTAAAAAAAACAGAATTCCAAACTATCTCACTTCTCGGCTCATTAGAGACAAAAATAACCAAAAGAAAAAAGAGGGAGAA
>JAABKJ010009006.1:0-11307 GCA_011634705.1 Andricus grossulariae
CGATATGTGTCCTTGGTTAAAAGGGAGGGTGGGACGTGAACTAATCTCAGATTTTTTTCATGTCAGCATTATCTACTGAAATTCGTGATGGTATGAATCTACGTGCTGGTCAGTTGTACCGTAAGATGTATCAGAACAATCTTAAATTGATTCTGCAATATCAAGGACACTAGGCATTGTTAAAGTCCACTTAGAGAGCACCGTCTCAGAAATCCCTCTGCCGTGGATGAGCTCGCCTGTACTCTTGATCTGCCTCATTAGGTATTGCTTAATTGTCGTGCCCGATGAGATTCCACACCAAAATGTATCGGACCGTCGGATGGTGAAAAATCCTTCTTTCATAAATATCCGAAGCTCTATGTCTAAAGGGTCGTCTTTTGCTTTCTGTGTGAGATTCAGCATGTCCTGAAGATAAAGATGTCCCGATTTGGCATATAAGAAGTGACCGCTAGCATGGATGTATGGCATCATTCTCTGCATCGAATCCAGGTGCAGCTGCCAATCACCAGATCGTTCAGCTTGTATGAATTGCTTAAGTATGTTAATCATACCAAAATATTGAGCCTAGAGTTTAGCAGTTGGCCCACTTTGCGCTAATTCATTTAAGCGACTTGTGAATTTAGTTAGAATAATGTTGAAATCATTCGAATTTATTTTCTCAAAAATGTTATCGTCTGAAACATTTTGAATAATTTCTTCCACTGCACTACGATCCTCGTCACTCAATGCAGTGGAAGACAAAATAATCTTCCCCAACGCAAAGTGTAGCAACAAATGGCCTCTCACCCGGTTTGGCAATTCATCTGTTCTAGCATTTTTGATATGTTAAAAGGGACCCCTTAACGAAACTTTGTCATTAAAAACATTTCAAATATGAATCTTTCGGGAACCAAACTACCAGATGACTGGACTATACAACTGGCGCGTGTCCAGTGAAGTTTTCTCTTGCTGCTTGTTTTGCTAGCCTGTTCGTTATCTCATTGCCTCTGATGCCGTTGTGTTCTGGGATCCAAAGTAGAGTCACTCGGTTTTCCGTCGCTAGGTTCAGTGCCTCAAAGCACTCCCATACTAGTAGCGACGTAGTCGTTGTTCCATTCAGGGCCATTACAGCAGCCCTGTTGTCTGAGCAGATACGGATGTTTCTTTTGTTGCTATAATCCTGTGGAGCATAGCCATAATCTCAGATTGTAGGACTGTGGCGTGGGACTCCATCGGGATTGTGAAGCCCATTCATCTCGTTCATAAAATTTCTTAACTTCTTCGACGAGCTCGGGGTCATTATTTTTTTTTTCTGAACCTTAGATGGTGAGATAATATTCACAAGTTCATTCCTGTCATCATCACTCATGCTTACAACAATCTTTGCTAAAACCGCTTTTTTACGTGTCTTAGAAACAGGAAGTGCTTTCATGGTTTTCTTCACTGCTTTACCGAGTGCTTTTGTGGATTGATAAGCTTTCTTTGTATCACTGGCACTACATTTATTACTCCTCGTATTAGCAGCTGCATTGGTTTCAGACTGTTGCACTGAGTTCGATTTTAAATTTTTTCTGTGCTTTCTTAATCTCACGAATTTCTGCCCGACGATTTTCAACAAGATTTTTGGTTTTTGCTATTGTTTTTCTGAGCCTTGCTCAGCTTTTTCTAAACATTAGAAATATTGTTGAGGTTAGAAAATCATCATAGTTATGATATATTGATTGCCGAGGAAAAAAGACTGTTACTTTACATATTGTTTTTGGCCCTAAACACAGACGTTAATGAAAACACTGCTTATTTTCAATTTTATTCGAAAAATCGACAAAAAGTGCTCGAACAAAATTCGGTCGATTTTTATTCATGAAAAGGCAACAAAGGAACAAACGTTAATTCTCAAATCAAACAATGAATTTCGCGTTGACATTTCTGTTTCTCGATAATGTGGGATGTGTATAACCTCAAAATAATCAAGAACCCGCGAAATTTCAAATAAATTTTTTTTTCCCGATTTCCGCGTTTTGGTCCATATATGCCATCCGGACCAGGAGACTTGTAAGGACTGAAAGACTTCAGGGCCCACCTGACCGTGGATGGGGTAAAAATCACGTGGGGTAGCCGGCGTTTCGGACGCTGTTGGGCCACAGGCGGCTTTGGTTGTCTCAGAGGTGTCGCTGCCTTTTCTCCAGACCTTTTGAAACCCGGAAAATGTGCTTTTATCAGGTTAGTTAAGGTCTCCTTGTCCGACGCAGAGCATCCCCCGTCGGGAAATTTTATAGTGTCGAGAATAGCATCCGGGTTTCGAGAGAGAAGCTTTTCCAGTCTAGCCGACGCTGCTCCTTTCTCGATATCTGTGTAGAAGTAGGTCCAGCTTTCTTGCTTCGCCTTACGTATTGCATCCCTGTATTCATCGCCCATCGTCGTAAATGAGGTCCATAGTTCAACTGCTTTGCCAGTACTGGCACGTATGAACCTCTCTCTGGTTTATACGTGTGTCAGTGTGTCTCCCCAGCCTTTCGGACTCTGGTGGGTCGACAATTACTTTCATAAGTAGATTTGATGGCCTCTGTGAAAATCTTGGCTGCCATCTCGAGGGCGTCCACGTCTCTAATTGACTTGGGCACTTCCGAGAGTGCAGTCCTTATTTTCGTGGAAAATTGGTCCCAGTCCATTCTTCTTGGATTTTTGGCCCACTTAAGGCCCGCAGGTACGATGGATTCCAACTCGAACTCTATATGTGAGTGATCTGAGTGATGAATGGGTTCGTCGGAGACTCAACTTCTTGACATTGTCTCTAAAACTAGCGGTACAGAGAGTGATGTCGGTGACTTCCTCTCTGATCGAGTTACGAAATATCGGGGTATTCCCCGTGTTATGAATATCTAGATTAGTAGTGGTTAGATATTACAGTAGATCATTACCTCTTGAGTTGATATCAGTGCTGCCCCACAAAGTATGGTGGGAGTTAGCATCGCACCTCAGCAGAAGAGGAAGACCTCTTACCTTGCAGTATTCCACCAGTGTACGTACCTCCACATGTGGGTTGGTATCGCTGTCGTATGGAAAGTAGGCTATCCCGTGACTAGCTTCCCTATTCCTCTAAGTTCTGTGGCTATCACCATCAGATCCCTCGAACACAGTTCTAGCAGCGGCACAAAGTTGACTCCCTTCGCCAGTATACAGGCCCTTCGTTTAGCCACCTTAGGGCCCCTTTAATAAAAACCAGTCCCCCTCCTAATCCGCTTATGGTATCATGAGCCAACCAAGATTTCTGGATTAGTGAGATGCCTGTGTGCCTCGTAGCCATGCAACTCTACAGAACCGCATAGGCGCCTTTGTGTGATGCAAGTTAATTTGGGTAATGGTTGGGCCGGGAGCAGTTATTTATGTCTGCTCCCGATCTTCCTGTGTCCCGGCAGGCTCCTCCTGTCCCTGGTCGGCAACTCTAAAGTTGACCTGTCTAAGGTGGCAGAAGGGTCTGTTGTTAAGGACCGCAAGAGCCCTCGTCTGGGACTAAGGAATTTGCACAACTAAGAGTTGCTTGGTACCTCCCGCTTAGATGTCTGCACCTTCCCAGGGCCTTGTCTAGGCCACTGTATTATGTAGCCAAGCTTTAGCCGCTGGGTCGGCTGCGACAAATACGACGACCCCTTCTCTACAGAAGGAGGTCTTGAATTTTGGCCATTGATCTGGGGACACTTTTTCGAGCGCCCTCCAGGTGGCCTCCCTGAAGAGCTGAAACTGCTCCGCAATGAGCAGCGAGTCCGGGTAGCTCGTGTTCGCCACCACCACCCCTTCCTCTCTTCTGGGCCTCAGTGCTGGTCGTCAGCGTTGTAGTTGCCGATGTTCCAGCTGCTAGGGGAATAAAAGGGTCGCCCCTGCAGAGCCCCGCATGCAGGGTTAAGACTAATTCATTTTCTCGTGCAAGTTCTTGTATTTCTATGGCTTCTTATGTCTCTTCGAATCAGGGTCTCAATTACACATTCTAACAATTCTTTCCGCGGTCTGCCTCTGGCCACTTACTTTACCTAGATACACTTGTTTCGTAAGTCGTTCATCTTTCATTCTCTCAACATGCCCAAACCATCATAAAAAATTTCTTTCCCATATGTCAACTAGTGTCTCTTCCACACCTCATTTTTTGTGGATACTGTACAAATTTAGGTACCTATTCATGTAAATACATGTTTGCCTGTAGAGGATTTGTCCTATCGGTCAATAAAGTTATTTTTTTTTAATTTGGTATGAAGTGATGAAAAAAAGTTAAGTCATAAGCAACATTTGTTAAATAAATAATGGGGCATGTTTCAAATTATTGCCATAAAAATAATCGTTTCTCTTCTTAATAGTACAAAAGTTTTAAGTAAGCAACACTATTTATATAGTACCTTTGCTTCACGGCTCCCAGTAGAACCGCGGTACATCACATCTATAGCTAACTCTCATGACCGTGAGATGAGTGGCCATAGGATACGTCGAAATCACATTGACAGGCCGGCGAAACCCTCGTGTTTCTTGAGGACACGGAGTGACTCAAGGATGACAGCCCTCTTCATCCATCTTGCAAGTGCTTGGCAAGTTTTTGGCACGTTGCACAATAGTTTTAACCGAATATTCTGAGTACAGTCGCCGCCGCAGCTCCCTTAAATTTCTCGATACCTCTCCTCCTTTTCGTTCTCCTTGGCTGTGATGTTGTATTTGGATGGAGCCGAGAATTCGTTCACGAATATAGATCGTTTCTCGAAGTCCTGGAGAACGACGTCAGACCGCGAGTGTGTGCAATGGAGACTGCTATCCGAAACTTGTAGTTCCAGAAAACACCCGAAGAGCGACCAAGATTGTACTAAAGTACCCTTAGAGCCGCATTATTTATATAGACATACGTCATTCTCGCGCGAGTGGGCTACCCGGATAGTATATGTTCTAGGCATTCATCGTGGGAATGACAAGTTCTGTATCCATCGCTGGGAACTTCTTGGCGTGAAATGCGGGTCCGGTATACTAAGGTCGAAATGTCACCGTCCTGGTACGTGAAAATGAAACCCTCTGTGCCTGAATTATGTCAAGATGATTTGAGGAAAGCAAAAACGCTAGCTGCTTCCTGTCGAGGAGCTGTTGGCGCCAGTTTTAGACCTCTGTTTTCTTTACTTGGGCTTTTAGAAGTGATGCATTTTGATGGAGTATTGCATTTTCCTCACTTCTGATGTTAAGATTCAGGCCAAGGGTTTCGGCCGCCTGCTCCGCGGCTTTGTAAAGGAACGCTCCTTTGCCAAACATCTCGTGATTCCTGACTAGTTTCAGGAGAGGGTCCCTACTATTTGTGACTGTAAGCTGTACACAGGATAATTCGGTTATAAAGATATGGGAGGCTTAGAAGTCCGCGCCCGCCTTGCCGTCGTGGAATGTACAATCGCAGAACGGACTGGGACGGCAAGCATATTAGCCGTAGATATCTTGTTCAAAGCCGACATATTGAAAAACCAAATGTGTCCAAGGAGACGCTTTTATCTGCTTCGGAGAGCCTCCTTCACTGACGTTATATGTGACCGTCCGCGAAGGAAGGGACCTAATGCGTCAAAGCTGAATTTTACAGGACGGGCGATCGTAGAAGAGTCCGCAAGCCAGCATTTGAGTAGTGGGGATGCGTCTACGAAAAGCACCACCGCCACTTACCACTACACTTTGAGGCACGAGCCAGTGGAGCTCACGGATACGTCGCGTATAGCTGTAGTAGTAAGTGGTGGGGCTGGATTTCGCAGGCCTCTCGTTCGGTCTCCGTGTACGCTTATCATGCATATGTTTGCAGCTTAATAACAAGAAAAGTAATTAACTTGAAAAATTTCTGATTATTGGAAGTGAAAGAGTAGCTTAGAAACTATCGATTGGCGTAAGAAAATAAAAAAAAAGCTTTTTTCTGCATTAGGTCCCTTTCTTCGCGGACGGTCACATATTCTGAATGCGGCTCTCAGACACGCGTAGGTATAGATAGGTATCTCTAGCGTCAAGGTGTCTAATAAAGCTAATCCACGAGCTCAGGGTCCTTGGGTACGCCAGTAATTAGTCCTGGTTTCAGATGAATCTTGGCAAACTTGTCTAATTCAGTCACCCTAAAAGAATACGCTCTCTCTCTGTGCGCCTGTGGATGAACCTTCAAGCTTTCCAACAGACAGATGGGATGTTACAGTCCATCGGAGCTTAAATCGAAAGCATTCCGATAATCAATCCAGGCCATAGAGAGATTGCGATCATAGAATACAACGTCTTTGCAGACGCTCTTTGTCCATTACCACGTTCACTGCCTCCTACACCTTTTTTCGAGCTACGTTGTTCGTTGTTCCTTGGGTTGGAGAAGTCGCCTGTCTTTGGTAGGTATACAGTGCGTCACTGCGGAATGGGCGTCTCCGACTTATATGAGGTGAAGATACGAGCTAGATGTTGGTGTGTAGAAGTGAACTTCTCCCACCAGAAGTTTTTTCAATTTTTTCAATTTTCTTCAAACTGTGATTTTCTTTACTTTTACTTATGGTAGGTATTATACTGCTTACAGTTTTATTTTCAATAATATCTGCATTTCACGAGTTTTTTCCACCCCCGAACACCCAACCATTTAAGTACCCACTCATTTCGGTAGCGGCCGCTGCTTCTCTTATATAAAGTGCGTGCCACCTCTTCGGCCCCTCAGATGTTATGAAGTTGTCGCAAAACTCTTTGAAGCGGATGATATTATTAGTATATTCTTTCAACTCCAGTGTTTTCGGGATCTTGTGTACCTCTCTCCAAAAAGTTTTTACCTCGTTGGGCTTGGGTGGATTTTTTTACAGAAGCAGGAAGATCGCTGAAGAGGCGCATTGGGTCAGCGAAGAAACTGTTTATTCTCCCTGACCCATCTCTCCGTCTTCTGTGTTCTCCTTTTTGCGTCAGATAACACCCGTATTTTTTCAACAATGTACTTTTTGATTGTCAGCAGCTTTGACATGTTCAGTGTGTGATGGTAGATTCGAGATATCCTCACGAAGAGAGGCATCCATTTCAGCCAGATCTTGAGGCTTAGGAGGAACCTGGTTGTTAATGTTCCTCCTAGTCTTGAAATCACTTTCGGCTCAGAGAGTGCCTGCTTTCCGCGGTTAGTCTCAATTTCGCTTCCTCCTCTTCGTCTACGGCTTTTTCATGCAGCGGTGGGGAAGCGCTCTGCATTTACATCAAGTTTTCGAGAGTTAGGCAGCTTGATTTCGCAAGGACTGTTGCAAAACGTGCTAAAGTTTGGGGTGTTTCTGGCACCACCATAGTGTGCATACGCTCCATGAAACCTTCGTGAACAGAGATACTGCTGGCATCGTAGCAGTCCAGCAAGTCATCCCTGAATCGATTCGTCCACTCAATGTTTGCGTCTTGCCGGCTCGTCGTGTTTCCATATAAATTATTTTCAGCACCCCGAACTCTAGGGAGATCACCACTGTTTGCCGACCCCATTGACGGGGGTGCTCTGTGCGTTCGATCATTTTGTACTCCCGCATGCAAGCATGTAGCCCCGCATGCAAGGATAAGGCTGCATACTCTGGGAGATCGCCCGGTATCGCAGAGTCACCGTTTAAGGCACCTCACCCAGGTGCCAATTCAGCTTCGGGACCATACCTGGACAATTTTCCGCGACTTCTTATTACTTATTGTAACCATATTCAGCAGAAACCCTTGGCACAGGGACCCTATATCCGCAACCTGAGGTTGCGTCCGGTGGCTTTGTCATAGAAAGAATGTTTGAAGGCCTTTCCCTTTTTAAAGCAGATCTTAGATTTTGCCATCGTGTTATTTATTTTTCCATTGTTTCTAATGGTCACGCCGCCAATTACAAAACCGGCAAGCTGGCCGAATCACCAAAACCGAAATCGGTCTAAGCTCGTTTGTTGCCGAAGTCGACAGTGGTTTTGGTGGCAACCAGAGGCACGCACTTCATATAAGTGAGAAGCAGCGGCCGCTACCCAAATGAGTAGGTGGGTACCCAAAATGTTAGGTGTTCGGGTATGGAAAGTCATAAAACACAGATATTGTTGAAAAAAATTGCAAGCAGTATAATACCTACCATAAGTAGAAGTAAAGAAAATCGCAGTTTAAAGAAAATCGAAAAAAGCTGTGAGCAAATGCGCTTATGTGATGAAATGGAAGGTTTCAAATATATATGAAGCGTTTTAGATTATTTCAAATTGAAAGCTTCAATTAGGTTCAGATTTTCGTAATTTAAATCAGTGTAAATTCAATAATTTCACATTCAAATGTAGCAGCGCTACAAAAAAAAGTTACTTTTACCTCTAAATCCCCGGTATTTTCCAAAATAATTAACATAAGTTATTAATTAGTTTATTAGTAATTACAATAATAATTAACTTACTCTTTTTGATCCTAATGGTTGATTTCTCATTTTTTGAAAATTCATCAAAAAATAATTTAAACTATACAAATTAACAAAAATGGCAATCGTTTTTCTGAAAATAAGAAATAAAAATATGCGTGAAAAGATTGTGGAAACGAAAGTCCGTGCACTCTTTTTCTGGAAAATTAAGAAAATATTAGATCAGTAGAACAGGAATAAACATTATTAATTTTTTTTTTAAAGAAGGTTGCACAGACGTACGATATCTTGTTATTTAACATTTCCCAGAGCTACATCGAAAATATTTCTTATTATAGAGAAAACATGTTACATGCCCTTAAAACTAATATTGTAAACAATTTATAATGTTTTATTCAAAAACGAACAATTTCAAACTCACATGTTCAATATTGTACACACCCAAGATTTCAAGAATTTTTTTAAGTCTTGGAATATCCACCTTGATTAAGAATCGAATTTTCGTCGATTTAAACTTTTTCGTTCAAAACTGAAACAAATCTCATTATTTGTTCTTGTTACAGGATTGCAAAGCTATGTTGTGGGACTTGAACGATGGAAAGCACTTACACACTTTGGACCATAATGATATCATAACTGCCTTGTGCTTTAGTCCCAACCGTTACTGGTTGTGCGCAGCTTTTGGACCCTATATCAAGATTTGGGATCTTGAAAGCAAAGAAATGGTTGAAGAGCTAAAACCAGAAATCGTGTCTGCAACGAGTAAGGCTGAGCCTCCTCAGTGCTTGTCTCTGGCCTGGTCTACTGATGGCCAAACTCTATTCGCCGGTTATTCTGACAACACCATCAGAGTATGGCAAGTTTCTGTCTCTACGCGATAGATACTTTTTGTATAAAATTGCAAAAAATAAACGTTCTTGATTGAAACCAAATTTGTCATACTAGGAGTTTGTTATTTACAATTTTTAGAGTAGATTTTTTATTTTTAAGTTTATTTTTATTAATAAGAAGATAGCGTTTCAAGTAATATTAGTAATTATTTTAATTGGTAAAAACTAATATTAGTGAGGTCTTACTGCTACTCGGGTTCAAAAGTTACTAAATTTTTGTTGGTAAAGTTTCTAACAAAACAAATTTTATTATTTTGTCTTCCAATAAGTATACCTTAGTTTTCAACATAAAACTAGTATGGGATTTACTTGTACAGCATGCTGCAACTAAACTGTTCAGTTCATTATTTGTCATTCGTAGTAGTAGCAGCGTCTGCCACTTTCTTTTCGAGTTTCTCGAACTCTTCTTTTGCAATTTTGTCCACTTCATCTTCTACCTGTATAACGCCTAAAACTTCAGGTATGTAAAATTGCATCATATTCTGTACGCCTTTCCTAAGTGTCACCACAGAGCTAGGGCAATTTGTACACGATCCTTGCATTTTCAGTTTTACGATCCCATCTTCAAAACCCTGAAAATAAAAAGCAAGTTTTAAATGTATATAGGGTGTCCCAGACTCAAGTGTCCGGACTTACACAGCTGTATAAAAATAAAAAATAAAATAAATCAAAAATTCCTTTTCCTTTCCGCCTGAACGCAACTTTTTCAACCGAAAATAGCGGGTGATTTGAAATCAATAAAGATGTACTATAAATAGTAATGCTTTTCGGTAGATGCGCAGTTGAAAAAGTCGCGCTCCGTTAGCGTTGGCTTAATTTCTCGATAAAGTGGTCTGCATTCCCGTTACGGCATGTCAAAATACTCAATTCAAGGCTTCCCGCCCTTCGGTCTTCAAATTTTGATAAATGCTATAATTTTAATCATGTTACACAAATAATTTTGAATTAAAAGAGACATTGTTTGCAACATATGCGCGGTGCCTGGACGGTCTGGTAGGAGTACGCTGGTATACTTTATAAAGTATAAGGAAATAGTAACATTATTTTCCAGAAAACAGGATTATACAGCAACCACACGAAAAAATGTGTACTTGAGGAATTACGGAATTACTTTTTTTTTTATAAATACTACAGAACCGTTCTTAAAAGAATTAAAAATAATTCAGAAAGAATAACTAATGGGACAATAATGTTCATAACGGGAATCTTGAAAGTTTCAGAAGTTTAAGTAAATTTGAACTTGAAATCATTGCTAGGAAAAATGGATTTATATGCAATTTATAGAATTCAGTTTAAAAGTAACAGAACCATACAATTATGAAAATATATACGTGATAAACTAGATAAACAGAATGTAACTTATAAAACCAAATGTAGGAGTTGCAAAGCAGTATGTCCAACAAAAAGGCCCCAGAGGATAAGGAGAGATGAACACAAAAATAATTTGAACAGAAATAAGAAATACCATAGTATCCTTTCTAAACATAAAATAAAACATGGACATGACTTCGATTGAGATGGTGTGAAAGCTTTATACAATGAAAGAAACCAAAGAAAATTTATGGAGATATTGTACATAAAGAGAGAGAGAGAGAGAAAAATAATGCAATACTTTAAAAATAGACCTTTTAAAATATAATAAAGCATTTGGTAATTTCATTAAATTTTTTAAAGAAATAGAATTTATCTCGGCATTTCTGGGTATTGAAGTTTAAACAATTAAGAAGATACTTTAATTTTTTCTATGATACGACCGAGAAGTACAGCTGCGATATTTGCTTAGCTCTTAGACCTGTGCAAAGAGGTTGAAATTTAATTAAACAAACTTAGTCCCAGCGGCGGACTGGGTCTCTGGGCGCAGGGTGCGCATGCTTGAGGGCGCCTTTTTACCGAAAAATATTTTGATAAGCAAACAACAACAAAAAAAAAGCGGCGAATCGGACGGCAGATTATTAATTTGATTGCACCCCCGCCCCCACTCTATATACGCAGGCACGTCGTTTTGATCCTCTTCCTGTTTATTTTCAGAACTTCTTATACATTGCCTTCAAACAAGTAATATGGGTTTCCAACATATCGTAACAATAAAATATTATA
>JAABKJ010009007.1:0-11307 GCA_011634705.1 Andricus grossulariae
GACGCAAATGGGACTTGTCGTAATGTGACTTTCTGCAGTGTTACTTGACGCAAATGTGACTTGACACAAATATGACTGGCTGCAATGTGACTTGACGTGAATGTAACTTGCCGTAATGTGACTTTCCGCAGTGTTATTTGACGCAAATGGGACTTGTCGTAATGTGACTTTCTGCAGTGTTACTTGACGCAAATGTGACTTGACACAAATATGACTTGCTGCAATGTGACTTGACGTGAATGTAACTTGCCGTAATGTGACTTTCCGCAGTGTGACTTAACGCAAATGTGCTTTACGAAAAATGTGACTTGCTGCAATGTGACTTTCCACACAAAATTGTTTAAATAATTGCCAAATATCGTTAAAAAAATATATTACTTTCAACATTCGTTAATTGTGTAATGAATTCCAAAAAATGATAACTTTTTACGTTTTACAGGGAAAAAATTGTTTAAATATTTATCAAATATGTTAAAGGAGAAATATTATTCTTAAAATTCTTGAACTATAACATTTATCCCGCCAAATTATAACTTTTCAAGATTTACAGGCGAAAAAAGTTGTTTAAACGAATAATAATTGTTTAAACAACTCAAAATTAGTTCAAAAATACTTGATAACTTGTCGCTCATCGAATATAAATAATTCATGTTGAAAAAGTTTTGAAAAATACGCGTTAGCATGACACAATACAAGGGAAATGAGGGGATTAAATAAAAAATTTATTGAGTAGAAATTATTCCATTGACATTTCTTAAGAGCTAACTAAACTTTAATTTACAAAAAGTTATTAACAAAAACGATATTTTCCCATTCAAAACCCCATGTTAATTTCAAAAACCCGGGGGCACGCGTTAATTTTGACCGAAAAATTTCTACCAACCTAGTATAGATGCAAACTTCAGAATTTGATTTTTCAGCCACTTTTAAAAACAAAATCCGTTTACTTTGAAGAATCATAACTCGGCAGCTACTGAAGATAGAAGGTCCTTTTTTACTTAGTTTTCTCAGCAATATATCTAGTTTAATTTTGCTGTTGGAGATTACGCTTTAAAATCTGATGAGATAGTGGTTATCCGGAACTAAATGGCTTAATGATACTTTTCGCAAATCAAGAATTTGGAAATTCGGAGAGAACAATTCTAAAGTATAAGGTACAATGTGAAGAAAACTTACCTAAGGTACCTAAAGTACATTTGAAGAACTCAAAATTAAAAAAAAATATTAATGTTTTTCAAATATTTCTTTATTTTTATGTAGAATTTGGGCTTATGGATGCATCATGGAATGGGATACATTAGAGAGAGAGAGAAAGAGAGAGAGAGAAGTGCCCATTCAAGTTACAACGACACCTCGAACTTCAACTCGGAAAAATAAAAGTAATGAGTGCCAACTACGCACAGGTCAGTCGCATTACTCGCCTACGACATTGTTTCGCGTAGGCGTTGAGATTGCCAGACTTCTGGTAGCAAAAATACATTTTATAATCTTAATCTGAAAATAGTTTCGTTATAGATGAATTTTCCAAGTTTAAGATCCGTATCTACTTCCGGCGAATCGGAATTTCACTGAAGATATATAAGAAAGATCATTGAAAAAATAAATAAATTTTTTCCACTTCATGTAATAGCTAGCTATACCAAGTTATCTTCCATTTTTCATTCAAAGAATAAAAAAGTTTCAAATTATTCAAAAGCAGTCCTTTTGCCAATTCTATAAAAACATAGAAGAGAGTCAGCTAGCTTTTTATTAATAAACTAGCCGATATCAATCGAAATGGTAATATAAAATGACAGTTAGTGTCACATTAAGAATATAGACGTGAAAACGCGTCCTTTGTACGATTTACAACTTCTGTTTCAACCTTTTTTTTGTATTGTTATAATTTAAGCAATATTCGTACAATGCGTAAAAAAAATATTTGAGTAGCATTCGATCGAAAAAAGTAGCCAATTGAACACATATAAATTTAGTCGGAAAACTTACACAATCAGTCAATTAAACTCACGTTTAGATTCTATTTTATTCATAATCCTCACAAGCCAATAAAATCCTCGGTTTCGAAATTCTGACTACCATTTACCCATATAATTTCGACTGCTGAGCTTACGAGTTTCATAATAGGTCGATCCACCATAACTAAAATTTGTCGACTCATGACCACATACAGTAAAATCATAATGCGTTTTCCATCTACCTTATGAATTATAACCTTTTTTTTAATTTACTAACAAAAATTTGATCAACAACCGAGCTCTAATAATCCGGAATGGCTAAAACAAATAGGTTTAAAAAACTTCTCGAATAAGTGGAAATATATCTATAGTCAAAAGAACTGTTGGAAAAACATCGTGAACATTATTTATTTGATTCGATTAATGTTTGATTTGATTTCCTTTTAACTCAAAATTATCGAATTTTCAAAAACAATATTATAATTGAACTCTTTCAAATTTTTTAAATTAAAAATCTTCCAGTTTTTCAATGTTTCGGTTTTGAATGTCTCAAACCTCAGCAATACTTAATTTTTAATTTTTTCATCGTAAACGTATTTTTTGTATTTTTATGTCTGAACCAAATGCATTATTTCTTACCAAATTGTATAAAGTTAAATACAACAAAGTAGAAACTTACATGAAACAAAGAAAGAAGCAATTCATCAGAAATATGAATTAAAAATTTTGACATTTTCGTGTTTTTTCAATTTTCTCTAAAGTATATTAGGCAATTTCTTTCCACACCGTAAGATAAAAACTGAAAAAAGCAGCTAGGTTTACCGAAATTCTGTCAGCGTAGACCAAATCTTTTCAGTGCCCCTATAGATGCACCGATTATTATATTATACTTTTGTAAATGAAATGTTTGCTTAGATTATAATTTTCTAATAGAAATTTCTTACAATCTGCCATGATGGGGCTGAACCAAGTTTATACGAAAGTTCCAATTAAATTCTATTTTTTGAATGTTTAGGGTAATATGGCATCCCACTAACATTTGAAGATGAAAATCCAAGTAATCGGTCAGGTGCTTTTTGAAAAATGTCGATTTTTGTATTTAGCTACTAAGAAATAAAACAAATTTCATAAGATTATATGGTTAATATTAGTTAAAATTTTTTCACTCGATTTTTTTTTGGTTGAATGTGGTTATCTGTCACCTCACGAATATATCAAGTTGAAAATAAAAATAATTGGAGGTTTTTTTTCAACAAGATTTTTGTATTTAATTAATAAGACATTAAGAACATTTTATTTATTGAAAATATAAATATGAACGAAGAATAGTTTGTTTACGAGCATTTTTAAAAGTATATTACTTTCAATTGTTACTCAAATTTTGTCATTACATATTAACTAAAGACACAAACGTAATTTTTTTATAAAGTACCCCTCCGATGATCTTCATTTTCATTTTAAAATATTCGTGGGACAACAGACAATCACATTAAATAAAAAAGACTCTTATAAACATATTAACCAATATTTACCATAAAATCTTATGAAATTTTCTTCATTCATTACAAATTAAACGTTCATTACCATCTTAAAATGTTCATGGGATACCATATTAGCATAAAAAATAAAAAAATATTTACTTGAAACTTTCATTTAAACTTGGTTCAGCCCCACCGTACAGTAGAATATTTTCTCTGGTTTAGACAATTCGCACTCAATTTGAATACATTTCATTGTTTGATTACACCTTATCTAATATCTCGAAATCCTCTAGTAGTAAGGTGAACAATATTTTTTATCATTTCTAAAATGCAGGATCATTATTTATTAATTACCCTCTAAATCTGAATCAGTAAGATTCACTGTTCAATTTTGATAATTAATTTAATTTCCATTCTGACATGATATACTTTTGGAAGCACAGCAATAATAATTAAGTTCGTTAATGAAGAGAGTCATTTAGTCAGTGCAGTAGTCAATAATTGTAATTCTAAACATACAAATATAAACAGACTAAACAGAAACTTTGAAAAGGAATTGTAAGAATATAAAGTTGCGAATTTAGTTCCAAAAATGACTCATCATACGAAAACTGTTGGTTTTATTGAAATAAAGAAGTCAACATTTCAAGTGCTTTAAAACTAACCGCGATTTCGTGTTTTACCTGACTCGTAAATCTCTCGAAAAATCAGAGTTTCATTTCGTCCCTCTTACTAGATTTGGTGCTTTTCTGAGTAATACATCACTAAAAATATATATCGCAAACCATAATAAAAGAAGCTACAAGAATTTGGTTTCATTTCTAATTACGTAGATAGAGCTCCTGATATTTTACATTCTATTTCATTTGGCGAAATGTTTTTCTTCATTATGTATCAAAGGGAAGACATATTCAAAAGAGAAAGAACAATAGGTGATTTTCTAGCTCGAGAGAGCTTCTTTTATCTGATTGTGAGTTAAAAATAATTTTTTTCTCCATAGAATGTTACATTCATGGTCCTTCTGCTGACGAATAATCAGAGGAAGAAGTACCTGTATTTCTAATTTCCGCGATTTCATCCCTCGAGATGAATAGAGCTAATTTACAAAGAAACTGTTGCTTCATGCCTACAAATTTGAACGACTGAAATATTCTGAATTGAAGAGAATTTTCTCACAATTTAGTAATATAAATTTACGAAGTACGACTTTGAAATTGCACATAATGAGATTGTTACTGAATATTTTTCAATCAATTTAAATATTATTAAATCATTTCTTATAAATTTGGTTAGTAAGGACTTTTTAATACAAAGAGGTATAAAAAGCTTCATGTTATTTTGGCCGAAAACACTTCAAGATGTAATATGAAATATTTATGCCTAAAATTCTGAAAAAAGTACAAAAACATAATTGCGCACAGAACACTCAGAGGACACTCTTTATGTCAAAAAATGCTTCTTGAAACAGATGAAAATTTCTCTTAAATTTGTGTTTAAGGGAATTTTCATTTGTCTCGAAAAGAATCTTTTTGCAGCAAACAACGTTTTGTGACAAACTTCACCTAATCTTCCATTCAAATAATTCTGTTTCTGCAAACAAGTTTTCCAACTGTTTCAAAACAACACAGGCACGAGCACAATGCCTTTGTTTCAAAACCTTTTCTCTGGTTGAAAGTATCTACAAATTTCCTTTACCTTTAATTAGTGAATAGAATGCTTAACAAGTTTTTCTTTTCATTAAATGAATGTAATTTTATTGAAGAATGAGTCCTAAATCCTAAAGAAAATTTTTTTTAATTTCTGTTTAACACACAGAAAGCTAAAAAAGTATATAATAAAAGTGTAAAATAATAGACAGAGAACAAACAGAGGTTTATTCAAAAGAGTAAACGTTATTTCCGTACCTCATAACCGAATGAATTTAATGTGTGGCCCGCGTCCATTAACAAGCAGGAATTAATGAAATTGTTTATGTCCGGCTTAAAACAATGAAGGTAATAATTAGTTTTTCCAGGGTCCTCGCGAGAGCCAAGCTTCGCGATAATAATTGCGCAAACCAGGTTCCAGCGGGAATATAACTGAGTTCTGTTCGCCGCCGAAATGGGGTGCAAACAGAAAACTAAACCATGCATGTGTAAACCAGTTTAAATGGCATATAATAAATGTCCTATGGATGCACGAATTGGTAGCATAGCTACCATCTACACCGCAATAAGCATGCTCCATTTTTTTAATACACTTGTTAAGCGCCGCGTAAGTCAGTTAATTTTCACCTGCGAGTACGAAATGGTCGAATAAAATGCGATTTGCACATCAGAGATATCAAGTTAGCGAGCAACGACCTTTTCGGTACTTTATTTAAACCCCCAAAATAATTTCCCATTTTTATTGGTTAGTGAAACTCGATAATCACTTGAATCTGAAGAGTCGATCAGGGATTTTATGATTTTTTGCTTTCATAATTTGAACGTTGCATTTCTTTTCGTTCGAAAACCAATACCGTTGTGAAGCGCGAGTAACTCTTTGAGTATAACAACTGGAAACGACGGTCATTTAGTCGTGGTATACCAAATAAGATTTTCCACATGAATTCAACCCAGTCATGAAAATCTATTTGAAAAGTTTACTCAGAATTTTCCTGCTTTTCTTCGCATTTGCAAAATGCATTTTATGTTAGTATTAAACCTATTCAGTTCAAAATAAAATGGTATTCAAAATTTAAAATACTCTGTGGATTAAAATATTTACCTAAAATTTATTGTGAAGTGAAACTGTTTTGTTTCGTGCATATGACATTCATGTGAAAATTCAGATATTTCTTAACTATGAGGTTGAAAAACTACATTTTTATCTGTAAAGCCTTCCGAAATAAACGATTGATTATTTTCGATTGATTTAAACGCATCTCATTTATTCAATTTCAAACTTTTCTGTTTTATTTATAAAATAAAAATAGAATAATTATGTGATTTATATTATATTGAAAATTAATTTTCGATGGAAACTGAAAAAATCCACGTCCATGGTAATGGAATTTTGGTTTGATATGTTAAATACACTACATCAAAATAACCATCGTTTTTTGGAAAGTTACAAATAGAAAGGCTCCACTCTTGTTTACAAACATATATATGATCTGCAATTCGTATCGATATTTCTCGCAAAGCTTGGGCAGGACTATAAACTTTCCAGGATTACAAGGGATTAACCTTTTTCTGCCCGCGTTGGTATACTGACTATGAAAAATTTATGGCGTGCATTTCATTTTTCTGATTCGCTACGAGCTCAGAATACATAATCTGTAATACAAATTATAGACAAGAGCTAACTCGCTTTAGCTGCTTCGTAAACATTTTTTCTCGCGATAAAAGAGTTGCTCAAGCAAAAATCTGTAATCTTCTTAAAAGAAATTTTAAATCTCCTAGAATAAACCTGAGCATAATACGTGAAGACTTAAAATAAAATTACTTTTTTATACATACAATGAATAACATGAAATATAAAATAATATGTCGAATACGTGGACAAAAGGGAAAGAAGACAAGCATGAATCAAATTCAACAATGAAGAAATTCCTCGGAAGAGAGACGGCTCAGCAAGAAAGGCTCGAAGGGAATTCTTGTGGAAGATTTAGCTGTCGCGAGAGATTTCCGTTTGCAGAACTTTACTCTCGAGATCAAGATCGTAACAAATCTCTGTTGAGACCTGTGCAAAGTTACATTTCAATCGAAAAATTGCAAGATAAAACTCAGCCTCAAACTTGCCAACTTGTGATACAAAACACAACGTCTCTTCATTATATCTCAACCACTCTATGGATAACTATTAAAAAACTATTCAAGTACTCGAAATTCGCTATTTGATATTTCTCGTAATAATGAGAAACGAAAACAATACAGTCAGAAAAAAATTGTGTCTCATTCTACAAAAAATGTTGTGAAATGAATAAAATTCATATGGAGTCAACCAAGCTTGTTTGCTTGAATCAACCAAAGCTTTTGGCTGATTCCTTTTGTTAATTTTACAACTTAAATGCTGAGCAATAGAAATTTTAGTGACAAGTAAAGCGGTTGAAATTGACAGACTTTTAATCTGAAGTTTTAAAAATTAAAGATTTAAAACATTAAATATTTCTGATAGAGAATGTTCCTAGATTTTCAAAGTCAAAGGATTTCTACAAATATGTACAAAGATAAATTAATCTGCCTGTTTCTTAAAAATAAAGTTCACCTCATTTTAAGTTATGATAATATTGGCCTTATTCTTAGTACGATACTGAGGATTCTCTTCTTTTCTCTTTATAAGAGTCTGACTTCCTCTTTCTTTTAAGGGTAGTAGCGGTCTCCCCCAAGGAAATTATAAATTGGACGGCTTACTCGCTTCGTGTCTAACGAGGAGACGTTCGAATAAACACGACGGGCCTGGTTCTCCAAGAGGAAAATTAAATTTACTGAAAATCGTTCATAAGAGTGGAAGTTAAAAAAAATATTAAAAAAAAAAGAAATAGTGACGGATTCACTGAAGTGCGCGAGGAATAAAGTTGGAACGAGTAAACCACCGAAATGGGAAGCATTTATTTATTTCCGATATATATTCCGTGTATTTATGTCTACGCTGGAAAAGGTGTCTATCAAAATTATAATCGATTTTACGCGTATGAAAAAAAATAACGCATTTGAATCGCAAAAACACATATACTTTTTACGGTTAATTAAACAGCTTTTTGGTCAATCTCAATTTGACTTATTGCAATTTGAACAAGCTGAGCCTTTCCTATTATTTTCTAGAGTAAATTTAAATAAAATACATTACTTCTGATTGAGAAAAATTTAAGTTTTTTTTTTTTTAGAAAGAATGACCATTTTATACCTGCGGTGGATCGATACTCGACAATCATTTGAAAATTCAGGAAAAATTTCTGGTTTGCATTCGAAACAGGCGTTTAAAAGCCTTGATAACCATGAGAACATATTCTATCAGTTTCGTGTTGGCAATATGTCAATTTTTATCAGTAATATTTCCACTTCGATGAAATAGTTACTACACGCTCCACACATTCATTCAGGTCAAACTTGCGGAATGTTAACATTGTGAATTTGCTTCACGAGCTTCACAAATGCGATGCGATATTAACCAAAACGGAATATAGTTAACGAGATAATGAACATATTATAATTATGATGCAAACAATATTGCTGCTTTTCTGTCCTCTAGTAAATGCAATTTCCTGATTCATATTAATTTCCTTTGAGCTACAGATAAAGCTCAAATACATATTACATCTGTGAATTGTACGTAATATTAAAATATAACTCGACCGTAGAAAGTTTAAATAAAAAACATATCAAAACATCAATTGAAGATGTATTATACGTACAGCCAGTCTCAAAATTTATCAAACTTTATGGTGATTTATAAAATCAACGGAAACAGAACTTAACATATAACATAACAATACAGCATCTAGATATTTAGAATAACCATACTTAATGTTTAACAATAGGACAGCAATCAGTTGACAACAGATGTCATTAGCATTTTTCACGAAATTGACTGTAAGCTTCGTTAAGTGGCCGATAGAGGTATGGCGTTTTCCTGCACTCGGACGTGTCAGTCAAATATTGAACTTTCTGTGAGAATGTTCATTATTATACGAAAAAATTAAATTAAAATTAAAATTAAAATTTATTAATTCAAAATTATTAATTAAAATTATACGAAATTGTCAGAAATTTGTGGCCTATCCTAAAGTCTTCGACAGACAAGTAACGCTTCGATAACTTATTTTTTCCGTGCATAATTAACTTTTGCAAATTTTAAAGGAAGAACCAAGCGTCCTTTAGAGAAACAGCATTTATGTTTAACTTATTTATTTAACAAAAGTTAATGGGATTTTTGCGTTTTAGCTTGCGTTGTAGGTAAAAGCTGTAATTTTTATCGAATCCTAATGATCAATATCTGATTTTATTCTTCGAACCATTCTGTACAACTTTATTAAGTTTATTTTTATTCATTTTTTAATCATTCAATAATGATACACAGAAAGTTATTATTTTTGTTGGAAAATTATTTCCCAAATCATTTTAATTTTAATAAAAACCAACCAAACAGACTAAACATACCTCAAACAGAGTTGTTAAAAAATTTTCCTACAGCGAAAGTAAAAACGTGAAAATCCAAATAACTGTTGTTAATTTTAGGTAATTTTAATATCCTTTTATCCAATCAGTATACTTTTCTCGTGTTAATACTCGGTTTCGTGCCTGACAATACCTAACGCATTTGCATAATTTGAATTTTAACCGTGAATAAAAATTGACTCCAATCAAATATCATATGAAGTCATCAAAATTGAGTTTTTTTATATCTGTTTTAATCGGTTAAGCCCTTTGTGAAAATAAGAATTGTGTTTTAGATACAATTATAAGCATTTTTAATTTCCAACTAGTGCATTTACCTTATACAATCAGTATAGTTTTCTTGATTTTGTCAATCATTTGAGAATCATTTTTTGAGTAAGAAATTTAATTATGAATCACTTTTCTTCTTTTAATAAAACAGTAAATGATTTGTCACATTCGGTGACTGTATACTCGAATCGGCAGCATATTTTTCATGTTTGCGAAAAAAAATATAAAATAAGCGATTGCGTTTGCCTGTTTTATTTGTAAACAAAAAAATCGGATCTCAATTAAAAGAGCGCTAAGGGTAGGAGAATTGAATTCACCCTGGGGTGGGTATTTAATTGCTGGCCCCTCTTTCCAACAATTCACCAGCATGCGAGTAATAAAACGTTTCGGAACTTCAAAGCTTCCTCGCAACTACTGTTGGTACAATGTTGAACCTGCCTTTTCAAACCTTCGCTTTAATTTACTAGTCATGAATCACTAATCACTATAAATATAAATAGTAGATAATCTTTGATTTGAAAGCTTCGCTTAAGTGAAAGCATGTTGAAATTTGAAAAACAATGAAACTTTCAATTTAGAAAGCAAACCTGAAATATTTTGAGTCTAAAAGCGATCAAATTATACCGGACATCAGTGGCGAAATTTCACAGAGTCTGTACAGTGTACACTCTCTATATGCTTTGACCGCTCTGGCATTTTCCCTAAATGCTAAAAGGGAAGGAGGGATAATAGGTATCGATCACAAACTCAAAGCTATATAATGTAAGATTTTAAAATGTCAAAGATTTAAATAGAAGTATTGCCTCATCCTAATCCTAGTATAGAGGACTAGAGCGTTTTACATCTTTTTTTCTTGAGGGTTTTCACAGAAAATAAAACCTATAATTTCTGTAATCTTCTATGGCATAATGACATGTTTCTACCTCTTTTAGAATTCTTACCATCATCATCATTATTGTGTATGATTTTAAATGATCAGTAAGAAGCCATTCATAAATGCTTTTTCCATTGTTCTTAACTTGGAGAATGATACTATGACAGACCCCCCCCCCCTCCGCCCTCCAGAATGTATCACCTGTTTTTGGAATGACCACTACTGAATCCATACAAATAAAAACGTCCGGAAACGGAAATATTGCAGATTTCTTCCGCAAAACTCCAAGGACACATATCATAAATTGATCTTTTATAGAATCTTATTAGTCGTTCTTCGTTCAGTAAATGTTTCACCATCAAGATTCTCGTTAGCGAGTTTGGGCCCAGTAAATTAATGACACCCTCTCATTCTCTTCTGAGAATATTGAATAAAAAAAAATCTGCCCGCCGCGCGGGAACATTCGTATCGCGCGCCGTGCGCGCGGCTCGCAAGTTTGAGCGCACCTGTGGCGCGCGACTGTTGGTTCTCGCGCTTCGCGCTCGATAACGTATGTACCTCGCGCTACGCGCTCGGTCATTGTATTT
>JAABKJ010009008.1:0-11307 GCA_011634705.1 Andricus grossulariae
CATTTTTTAGATGACAGTTGCTCCCAGTGGGACCCTGCGGTGGTTGTTAACCTTTAGTTTTTAATTATATATATATGGTAATCAGTTCACGAGAACTTCACTTCCGGTTAGCAAATGTATTTGCTTCTTCATAAAGAAAGCATTACAAATACAAATACAAATCAAATTTTGTATTTGAAATGGTAATTTTTTTAATTGGAAAAGGGAAGGGGGGAATTCCGTCGCACCCTGTCACTTTTCCAACTTTATGATTTTTGTACCAAAATACTCAGAACTATTTTATTTGAAATTTTATGAAGAAGAAGTCTTTTCTATTCATGCAAGAACTTTGAATTATGTCGATTAAAAAAGTTTTTCTGTTAGAGAGATTTTTCATATATTATAAATGAAAAAAAATGCAATAAATATTTTGAGAAATCTTTCGGCCAGTTTCAAGATATTAGTTGTGAAAAGAAGCCCTCAAAATTTCATCAATTTTCCTGCAACCTTCGTCAAGTTATCGTGTTCACAAAAAAGTGTATCATCCACACATGTACTGTACAAAATTGAACAAAAAACTACTGTGACAAAATGTTGTACGATGAATAGTTTTCAAAGCATTGAGAGTTGTGAAGAACCAATGGGAACTCGCTATTCCCGCGCGTACATAAGCATCTTGCGCGAACACCAGAACTTGATGCACTTCAAGTCAGTAATTCTAATATGGGATCGTCCATATATTACGGAAGACGTTTTTCTTTTGTTTATATCGTTGTGTCCTTCTCAACTTCACAGCAATTTTGTTCTCGTTTTATCTAAAGGGTTTTCTACATGGAGACTCTGATATCGTAAAACGCGAACGTTTTGTGAATTGGCCAACTGTCCAGTCATTTACGCGAAGAGAGAAATGTCCCTAGGCGTTCTAAAAGCTGATTGGCAGAATTCAGATCGTGTGGAGTAACCAGGCCCGGCGCTATTTTTTTGATATCGCAAAGTTTCTGCAATCTTTGACGGGGAGTATTTATGAATTTCATGTTTTTTCAAATTAAATTGTTAGTTGTAAACGTTGTAAATAATTCTCCCTGAGCGAAAATGTTAAGCTCATGAATAGAGCGTGTCGAAAGAGACGAATTCATTATTTTATGTTCCAGGGGGGTTGCAAATTTGTTGTGGAACGAAAATATCACCCTAAAATTGGATTCAATATAAATTGTAGGCCCAGCAGCAACAGTCACTTAAAAATGACACATTTCTTGTTATCACAAGATAAAAAATATATGTATTTGAATTTAGGGACAGAGCAAAGGTAAAAGTATAACCCCTGCATTTTGTACACTGTATGGTAAAATTGGGTGGGTTAACCTCCAGGACAACCTTGGAACTTAGGCAGAGCCCATTTTACCATATCAACCCCACATAAAAACCCAAAATCGCTAATCTCTACCCTAACTCACAAAGACGCTCAAAACTTCTAGAATAAATTCGTCAAACTTGGCCCTTTTCATTAGGTCGTAAACATTAGATCTTAAATATTTATGCCCAGAAGAAATCAAACTTGTAAGACTTGAATTGAGAACTAGCGCCACCGTGATCATATAGGCAACTATTAGCGGACTTTGAATTCAAAATCTCTTCAATTATTTTTCTCGCTGATTATATTGTATCGAACGCACGGTTGGACTTATTGTTAAAGTGTTTTTTTGTCATTTAACGAATTTTTTCAGAGCAGATTTAAAATAATTGTCTCAGCCCATTTTCAATCACAGATAATTTTTGTGTTTTAACAATTAAAATTTGTGCTGTTCGGTATATTAAGGTTTTAGAGTCTCGTCCACGAAAGAAGAAAATATCGAAATTAATATGATGCTAATTTACGTTATGATTAATTATAGTGCAATAAATGATCACAAAAAGTTCATTTTTGAAATAATATGTTTTTATTTATTAATTATTCTTCATGTAATTATGAATATTACTAGAAAATATAACGTCGCAATCAAATCACAGAATAAAGAGAGAAAGATTGGCCAGAAGTCCGGACATTTTTTCTTTGCATAAGTGGCCAAAATCTTACAAACAGGTTCCAAAGGTGTGAGAAGTTCAGCAGTGGGACTCCGATGGAACAATTCGATCGGATATCTCTTTGTGTCAGGTGACATAGATCGGACTCTCTTTGCCTATCGCATACATCAGACAGAAGGATCTAAAATCGAAAGTCGTTTAGAAAAGATCGCACCTTTCTCTCTATCTCACCTGACAGAAAGAGAAATCCGATTGAATTCATGCATCGGATTCTCACGATAGATAAACTACCTTCGGAAATTTTCAGTACGCCTACTGTGATTTATGCTTTTTAAAAAGTCAAAAGGTAAAGTCCACGTCAACTGGTCACGGAAATGTTTGTGTTGGAGTGGGATTTGGCTGTGATTCAGGATATATGATTGCTTGGTGGTAAAAAAAGTCCCACCAAAATTGACTTTTTGGACAACTTTTTTTTAATTACCTATGTTGGATTCTAATTGATCGATGTAACTTTTCGACATCTGAATTTACTTGTTTTAAGATACATTTCGGTATAAAAAAATATAAAAATTTTTGTTTCAAATTTGGTTAAATAAATGAAAATGAAAAACGCGTTTCCCAAAAAATGCGATTTCTTAGTTTTTTTTTTTAGTTTTTCGTTAGAGGAAGGTATAAGTGTGGTTTACAAGTCCTGAAATAATTAGAGTGGGTTTGTCACTGGATTTCGAGAAAAAAATTTAAACGTCAGGGCTTCTATGGCGCGGCGCGGCTCGGTAGGGAAAACTTAAGTGTCTGTGGACAAATTAATTATCAAACCAGAAATTTTTTCCTTATTCTTAAATCTTGTTGTAAATGAGCATTAATAAAATTGTGCATAGATCGTTTACATCCGATTTTTAAAAGAAGGTTTTTAATACTTTTTTATTTCATAAACAAAATGACAATAACCAAAATTTTTTACTTTTGAAGAATATCATTCGTTATAAAATATTCCGAATAATTCAAAAAGATCTAGAATCAATGACAGAACAATTTAAAAATATTTTTCATTAGAACTGTAGAACTGTAGAAGTTGAAACATTTGTTTAATTTATACAAACAAGTAAGTGGATGGAAATAATTTCGTGGGGATTAGCAATGTTTGGGCACTTAATTTCAACTACATTTTTACAATGTATAGACAAAAGGGGGTTGTGAGTTGGATTAATGAAAATTAATGAATAATTTGTTATGTCGTAAACTAATAATTATTTGTTATTATTAGATAAGCTCGTGAAACGCTCAAGATTCGTCGTGTCAATTGATTATTTGCCTTAATATTGATGATTATTACTTGGGTGCAAACTTTACTTGCTCTAATAATCATTATAATATTAATGATAGAAACATTTTGGTAAATAATTACATATAATGACATTATTATAGATTGCCCAATATGATTGCGATGAGTCATTGGCAGTTGATTTCAACATGAAAAATGGTTTTTTAGTTTATAAGATAAGATAATACGACGAGAAAACTTTATTTATAAGATTGTTGATAACAGTATTGTAAGTCATTATCCAAGAGTACTAACAACAGTTAAAATGTAGTTATTTGCAGTTAATTATGTTGAAAAAATTAAATCTATATCTTGAAACGTAGCCAAAAAGCTAATTTGTAATATAACTTCATTTTAACAATTATTCAACCATAATTATAGGATAATTTATGATCGTTTGCATAAAAAAACTGTAGTTGAAATTGAGTGACCAAAGATTGTTAATCCTCACATTTTTTTCATCCACTTATTTCTTTATAACAAATTCAGGAAATATTTAAACTTAACCAGTTCTACTGAAAACCATTTCTAAATTGTTATTTTATTGATTTTAGATCTTTTTGTATGAATCTAAATATTTTATAACAAAGGGTAGTCTTCAAAAGTCAAAATTTGTTGTTGTTTTTTTCTTTATTAAATAAAAAAGTATTAAAAACATTTTTTTAAAATCGGATGTCAACGATGTATGCAGAATTTTATTCATTTTCATTTATAAAAAATTTCAAATATGATGAAAATAATCGTGGTTTGAAAATTAATTTGTCCACAGATACTTTTATTCACACTACTGAGCCGCGCTGCGCCATAGAAGACCTGACGTTTAAATTTTTGATCGAAAACCAGTGGCAAACTCACTCCAATAATCTTATCACTTGCAGACCACACTTATACCTTCCTCTGACAGAAAAATAAAAAATGGCATTTTGTGGGAAACGCATTTTTATTTTTTTCACCAAATTTTGAAAAAAAATTTCTTCAACGAAAGTTTTTAATTATAAAATGTATCTTAAAACAAGTAAATTCAGACGTCGAAAAGTTAAATTGGTCCATTAGAACCCAAATACGTCATTAAATCAAAAAAGTTGTCCACAAACTCAAAGTCCCATATCTCCGCCTATTTCTGGAATTTTCGAAAAATATTTAGTGGGACTTTTTAAAACCACCGAGCAATCATATCATAAACACCTAAATTACAGACAAATCCAATTCCGAGGCAAAAATCTCCGTGATCAGTTGACGTGGACAACACCAACAATATTTTTGCAAAGGCTAAGTAGAAGCAGAATTTCGTAACCTTCCAGTCGGTTTTTCGTTTGTTTTTAAATCTTTATCTCTCTTTTGACCGAGTTAACGTATTCAAATTCTTTAGTGATTTTCAATAACGCTCACGGTGGGCATACTGACAATTTCCGGCGGAACTGTACGATAGTCTCAAATTGCATGTTCTAAGGGTACACCTTCCAATACCTTAATCCACTTCATCTTCTCCGAATCGCAACATGTGATTCATGAGTTGTGTAAATATATCAAATCTCATTCTTTCGGGTAATTTTTCAAATTTTTTGATGATTTCTATGGTGTATCCACAGGCACAAAGAGGATCTTCTGCTCTTGATCTGGTCGCTTCTTCAGAGTTTACATTGGAAGCTAGCTCTCGCTCAATCTTTTCCTTTGCAACCATTGCCATCAACGTCATAGCCTTGCTTGTTTCCAAAAAAGCATTACTTTCCGCATCTCGCTTGGAATAATTTCTTCCGAAATTCTCCCGTTGAGTACTTTCACTCTTATTATATTTCCGAGGCTAACGTAATGCACCGGGAAGTCGAGGCCTAGAATTTACTGGCAACGAGGGCAGCTTCCATTTTCCCGAAGAACGATTGCCACTTTGTGAGGATGCCTCTATGGAAGAAACTGCTGATGATCTTTGTGACGTCTTTTTGTCAAATGATTTAACATATTCGTTGAAGCGTTCTGAGTGAGAAATCACTGGATTGAGATTACTGATATTCCTCAGAGGCATTCTTGCACGGTTTGGTCCATCAATGTGTTGGACACTTCTTGAGGAATGACCCGTGGCATTGTATTCCAATCCAGAAACTGCTTTCAAACCTGGTCCAGTATTGAGTGAAGAGCCAGAGGATGATTCGTCATATCTTTTGTCTTGAATTTGAGGAGGTTTGCCACCGTTGATGGACGTTTCTTCCTGATGTGTTGCAGAATCGGGTGGTGTTGACTTTATTGCGGTATTTCCAGTCTCAAGATTTACTAAGTGTCCAACATTGTACTCTAGTGCTGAGACTGCTTTTGACGCCTGTTTATTGCCATTGATGACCAAAGTTTTTTCTTCGGGTGCATTTTCAATTGACTGGCTTAACATATTTGTAGTCTCTAAATCAACTAATAGTTCATTGGAATTCAAAACAGAAGTCTGGACAATTTCAGTCTCCTCATTACCAACGACGGTTTCGTCGTTGATTGCAATTTCTTCTTCTGGTTCTTCTTTTTGAAGTGGAGACACTTGAAGATTTACTTCTTCAATTTCAGCAGAATCATTGACTGCTGAGCCTGTCTCATAGTTGCTGGACACTTCTGAAATAAGATATAATATTGAACGGTTTGCATTTCAATAGATAAATTGAATTGACATTAATCAAGCATTATAATTTACTTGCAAAAATTAAAACAAGAAAAGATACTTCAAAACTGGAGTAATTTGTTGTCAAGTACCTTCTACGTTGGCTGGAGGTAAATAAAAATCATGATTAGGAGCTACTCCGACCAATTCTCCCACTTCATTTTGGAAATAGACCAGATATTTGGAATAAAAATTCTGCAGAAGCAGATTTATATTTTCTTCCGAATAAGGAATATAATTTGGCAGTTTTCCCATAATGCAATCACTTCCTGTCGCTACTTGACCATCAAAATCTTCTCTATGCAATAACTGACTGTTGCTGTGAGAACTTTCATCCGTCAGATAGCCTTGAGTGTGCCTTCTAAAATTTGCAAAAATGATTTGAAATAATACAAAAAAATGCCTGTCACTTGTTGTAATGTGTTCTTTCTATTTATTACGTACCCGTTAGTTCGAAGAAATGGATGCAGGAAAGACATATGCGCAAAACAGGGTTTCACTGCCGATTTTGCGCCTCGTTTATACCGACGGTACTCTTTTCTTAAATATCCCCATTACTTCTTTATTTCTAATCCTGAAAATATACCAATAATCAGCCAATAATGTCTGCTAAACTAATTAGAATTTTTATCTCCCCATTCTCCCCTCACGGTGTCACAAATGTGCCCCGAATACCAGAAACGTAATAATTTTACATATAATTATCACACATAAATAGAGAGCGGATTAGAACTACTGCCCAGTTAGCTCTCGATCGCCGCATGTATGAAATGATTTTGAATTGAAAACGTTCCAATTCAAAATATTGTACAGAGGTAAAATTGTGAAAAAGGACAACATTTCGAATGAAATGAAAAGGAATTGAACTTGTATTATTTCTGAATAAAAGCGCTTAAAATTTGATGATTTAAATTTAAAAACCATATTGAAACAGAACTTTGAAAATACAAAATCGAACAAAAATTTTTTAATTTATATAATTTCATTAGGAAGGAGTTGAAGTTGAAAACTAAATTGAATATTCCAAAGTAAAAGCTTCTAAAACTATAGAAATATGAATTTTTATTATATTTAAAAAATTTTATGATTAAAACAAAAATTACCATACAAATATTTCTAAAACCAAAAAATAAATTCAGATTTGTTTTCGCGGTTTACAATGGAAAAATTGTCAATTGAAAACATTTAAAATGGAATTTTTATTTTAAAAAAAGTTCAGAATAAAAAGTAGATTTAAATATTCTAAACAGTTTGGTTTCAATTTTAAACGCACAAAACCCTTGAATTCTTCGAAACCTTCTTCGAAATTTTCTATTGAACAATTGAATAATTTCTTTAATATTTAACGGTTTCCATTTTAAGATTTCTGAATTTTCATGGTAAATGCTCAATTTTCAATTTTTTCTTACAAGTTTAAATGTTCTGGTGATGGCCTGGCCCATACCAGACCGTCTGGTTTCCAGTCTTGACGCTGACCACATTGTCTGGCCTGGGCCTGGCCAAAAGTGTAACGTTTTTCCTGGCTGGCCCCAGCCCACAACCACTGGTCAGGTTCTACTTATGGGCTGGTCAGCCGCTAGTTATAGGCTAAGAAGAAAAAGTCTTGTTTTGATGGTGTGAATTGCTTATTTTCTCTAACTATAAACACCCTGTAACTTTTATGAAATTTGTCAAAATAAATGTGCTGATAGAACTTTACATTTTTTTGTTTTTGGCTTGCTAATCAGCGCCAGGTCTGGGCCAGACCAGACCTTACAGATCGAACTTATAATTGTTGATTTTGGCTAGCTGATTAGCGTCAAACCTGAACCAGACCAGATTGTCAAGGTGATAAGAAAAAAAGTCTTGTTTTGATAGTGTGAATTTCTTATTTTTTATCATTTTAAATACTCTGCAACTTTTTCAAACTATGTCAAAAAAGTTGACTGTTCGAACTTAGAACTTTATTTGATCTTGGCTCGCTGATCAAGGCCAGTCCTCGGACATACCAGACCTTCCAGACTAGACGGTCTTGATAAGATCATATCTGGGCCAGATCAGATCTTCCAGACTAGACAGTCTAGATAAATCCAGACCTGGGCCAGACCTGTAACTAGACTGCCAGGACTTTTTTCACACGGGGAAAAGTACAGTTGACAATTTAAAAAATTTTAATTTCTCAACGATTAAATTTACTTAAAGTAATATAACTTTTTAAGCGTTTCAGTACAAAAAACTGTTAAAATTACAATACTTTGCAAATGAATTTTTTTTAGTTTTAGATGAAGCTCGGATTTGTTTCAGTTTCAAGTTTCAGGAGTATACATTTTATAATATTTTCTATTTGAAATTTCTTTTTATTTCTGACGTTTTTCTAGAATAATTAAATTTTTAAGGTTTAGAATTGACAATTTTTCCATTTCAAACAGTGAAAATAAAGGTGAATTAATTTTTTGATTTTAGACAAATTTGTCTAATCAATTTTCCTGTTAAATCATACTTTCTTCATTTAATAAAATGTTAGATTTCCAGAATTTCAGAAATTGTTAGTTTGAAATATTCAATTTCATTTTTATTTTCCAAATTTCAAATTTTAATCGTTTCGAATTCAAATTTAATAACATTGAAAAGTTTTTACTTTTAAATTATACAATTTTGAATGCTTTTAATTTTAAATAATACAGTTTTCATTTCTCTGAATTTTAAACGATCTACCTTTAAAAATTCGAATCGGATAATATTTCATTTTTAACGTTTGAAATTGTCCTCTTTTGAAATTTTAATCTGAAATCATTCAATTTCGAGATTATTGAATTCAAAACAAAAATGGTTCAATTCTGAACGCTTTGAATTAGAAATGAGACCATTTTTACTCCTTCGTAAAGAATGTATCCAAATAAAAAAATTTAGTTTGAAGGTTTTGGAATTTTGACAGCTTCTGGTTAAAAATGTTTGTAATTCAAAATTGTATAAATTTCAACGCTTTATTCAGAAATGACAAAAGTTCAATTCCTTTTCATTCCATTCGAAATATTGCCCTTCTTGCCAAATTTCATCTATCTAAAATATTTTGAATTGGAACGTTTTCAATTCAAAATAATTGCATACATTTTTCTTGGGTTCTCCGTTTTCCGCGTGTTAGAGCTGAGTCGCGCTCGACAACTAACTTCAAACTGACTTTTTTTCGCTTTTTACACATGAATAACTTTTTGTTTACTTGTGTTTTCATTCTTCAGTGAATATTAATTTATTAATTCATGCATTTTTTTAGCAGCTATACACACACCCAGCAATTAGTAAACAAACCTTTCCCAGCCAAAAGCTATTAAAAAAAATTAAGACCAAGAAAAAAAGTCTTCTAACTTGACATTTTGTTACCGGGAATTTTTTTTTCAAAACGCATGTAAAAAAAGAAAATACGTAAAAAAATTCCTAAATTCGGCGTTTCGGGGGGAAAAATCAGTGCATTGCATGAAAAATCAGGACATCAGTGCCAAGGGTGAAAAGTCAGCACATTTGCTGACAAATCAGTGCGTCTGGTAAGCCTAGGAATGACTGTCATTTTTTTCCTGTCATACTGTTTTGCTAGGTTATTCAATGAGAAGCGAAATATTCATTACATATAACAACATAGAAAAAGAGATTAGTCTTTTCTATCGCAATTTCATAAAAAATTGGAATAACTGGAGGGTGTTTGTTTAAAACAACGTTACACGTAGAGCATGCCTACCTGTGAAAGGAACTTTAGTCGCTTCTGTTATTTTAATTGCAACCTCATCCCAACTAGCCATTCTCTGTTCAACACTCCCAGTTGTTTTATACAACAGAGAATGTCTGCTCACACACTGCACGATAAAACATTCAACATCCACCATTGTGTAAATAATATTATGAAAATAAAACTGATCGTTTTGATTCGAATAAACGGAAGAGGAGAGGCCAGTTGCAACTTGTATTTATCACGTGACTCGGTGTGACTATCTTGCCTGCGTAGTAGACACGAATTTGTTAGATAACCGAAAAATACAGTGGAAAACCTACTGCACAGACTCCACAGTTATTTCGTGCTGTGACGTCAGCTGGCAAGATGTCTGCACGCCGAGGACCAAGCAATAATACCAATTGCATGGGGGACGAAACTTAATTTCCTTTTATAACTTGGAAAAGATCGTTTTTCACCATAAGTATATTAGGACATTCTTTTTTATGTTTGAAAATCTATTTAATTGAATGATAAAAACATTAAAAAATGTTTTAACGGTCTTAATATTCAATTGAATAGCCTTTGAAAAATAAAAAATAATGTCTAAATACACTTATGGTGAACAATCTTTTTGTCTAAGTTATTAAAAAGTATAGTTTTGTCTCATGTAATTGGTATTATTGTTTATGGCCCTCGGCGTGCAGATATCTTGGATTTCCCTCAACCAACCTGAAATACCTAAATTGTTATAGGCCAGTGAGCCTAAAATTATTTTTGACAACCACTGATTTAACGAAAGGATGGTATGATTTCACCACTCAAGTTTTGGTGCGAGTTTGAGTGGAAAATTATACACAAACCGTTAACATCTTTGTTTTCAACACGAGCTTGCTTTCTCCCATTGAATAAGTCCTTAAACTTAGGCCATTAGGAGCTTGAAATCGGCTAACGGGCAACGTCACTATTTTCCCAGGTCATGTACTCTCGAGTGACTCACTCAACAGCTTGCCGCTGGTTTTTCCCGATCACGTGCTAACGCCGTGATCAACTCGAGAGAAGGCTCGGGCGTCACGTACACCATTGACGCGGCCTTCGCTCTGTCTCTCTCACTCCTACGCGCCTGTGTAATACAGGGGAGCTCAACGACAGCGTCGTTTATCCCACTGTTTAAACCACCATTTAAACAACTTAAATAATTATTGCTTGTGGCGAACATTCTCGGACACTGATTTTTTTAACACTAGGTAGTATTACCGTCATTTACACGTACATATTTCCCTTTAACAATGCAGAATTTCCGTTCATAATTATAATCAAGATATCGAGATTTTGTAAACGTAGGATTTTACTTCAGCGTTATATTGGTCTCCCCACCAAGTATTATTGTAAAATCTTAGTTTCTAATATTTTCAACATGTGGTTTAAAATTATAAGAATATTGTAAATGGTGCGTGGCGCGCGGGCCTGACAGATGGAAGCACGGCGGCCAGTGTCCCCACTGCCCCGCTGCGACTGCAGTTTCGGGAGTCTCGGCCAATCACAGGGCCAGCCGCCGCTTTCCTCTTCGCTCAGGTCCACGCCCCTCGCTCGTATAAATACCCGTGCTCGAGCCTAACTCGGCACTTGAGCTTCGTGTACTGTTAGGAGCAACCTGGCCGTGTGGTACAT
>JAABKJ010009010.1:0-11306 GCA_011634705.1 Andricus grossulariae
AGGGAATGGTAGAAAGAATGGTAAAGGGAATAACAAAGGGTATGGTGAAAGGAAATGGTAAAGGGAAATGGCAAAAGAAATGGTTAAGGGAATGGTAAAGGTCAAAATACATAAGTACACGGAGCCCGAAGAAAATCGGACATATGTCCTTTTCGGAAGTACACCCCACTATTTTAACAAAAACTAATTTTTCCACTGGAGGTTCATAATTTTGTTCAAAATTCGTCTATTTTGTTAGAAAATTAATCCTCATGGTTGTAGGTTTATTTTTCTGGTTGAAAATTCAACTATTCGCTACAAATTTAACTATTTCGTTGAAGATTCATCCCTTTGGTAGACCGTTTAACTATTTTGTTCACTGTTTAAAAAAAAAATTTTATTTCAAATTAAAATCTTTTTGGTTGAAATTTCAACGGTGTTTGATAAAAAATATTTTTTGTTTGAAATATCAACTATTACATTTTTCATTCAGAATTCATATTTTTTGGTTCAAAATTCGATTATTTGGTTGAAAGTTGGACTACTTTGTTAAAAATTCATTTTTTTGTTGTTATAGATTCATAATTTTAGTTGTAAGCTCGTATCTATAGGTTTGGAAATTTAACTCTTTTCATGAAAACTCGTTGTTTTTTTTTTGTTGAAAATTAATTTTTTAACTGAAAATTTAACTATTTCATTTTTTATGAGAACAGTGATCTTTTTTAAATCAAAATGCAACTATTTGATTGAATTTGCATACATTTTATTGAAAATTCGACTGCATTGGTAGAAATGAAATCTTATTGGTTGAAAATGCATCGTTTCGATTGAAGTAAAATGCTTTTTATTCAAAATTGAATTATTTTTTCGTTAAAATATGAGCTATTACATTTTTCTAAAGAATTCATATCTTTTTATTAAAAATTCTACTACTTGGTTGAAAGTTGAACTACTTTGTTGAAAATGCATTTTTTGTTGTTGAAGATTCAGCATTTTAGTCAAAAATTCATCTCTTGTTGAAATATTGACTATTTCGTTAAAATTTACTTTTTTAGTTGAAAATTAATTTTTTAACTGACAACCTAAGTATTCCCTTTTTTCTAGCAAATTTATGTTTTTTTTTTAAATTCAATTACCTGCTTCAAATGGTTCAAAGTTCAACTACTCTGTTAAAACTTAATTTTTTTGTTGAAGATTCATCATTTTAGTTGAAAATTCAGTTCTTTAGTTGAAAATTTAACTATTTCGTTAAAAATTCGTTTTTTGTTTTGTTTAATATTAATTTTTATTTGCAAACTTAAGTATTCCATTTTTTCCTACAAATTTAAGCTTTTTTTTTTATTGAAAATCCAACTACTGGGTAACCCAGTAGTTGAATTTTCAATACAAAAAAAGTTTAAATAATTTTTTGAAATTTAATGTTGTTGGTTAAAGATTTATAATAGGTAAAACTTTTTTAAGAAATTATTTTAGGTAAAAATTAATCTCCTTGGTTAAAAATTAATCTTTTATAATTGCAAATTCAATTATCTGCTCAAAAATAAATGTATTTTTTTGGAAATTTGTCTTTTTTGATAGAAAATTAATCTTCTTGGCGCAAAATTGTTTGTTTTTCAATTCAACTTATTGTTTAAAAGTTGAACAGATTTGTTAAAAATTCATTCTTTTGTTAAATTATTTATCAATTAAGTTGAAAATTCATCTGCTTGGTTGAAAATGCATCTATTTTGTTGCAAATTCGTTTTTTTTATTATTATTTTAAACTAAAAACCTATCTACTCCATTTTTTCTTGAAAATTTACCGTTTTGGTTGAAAATTCAGCGGATTTGATCATTTAATATGACTGATTTCATCAGCGACTCAAATTGACTGATTTGAAAAGTAACTTTTGACTGTGTTTAGGAATAAGAAATATTTTATTATTTCAAATGTGTGTGATTATTGATTCATTTAAAAATATTTGAAATAGGTTTGATGAAAAAAAAAACAATATACATCTACGAAAAAGATAAAAAAATTATTTGGTACATGTACAATTTTAAACTGATTTCAGCATTTTAAAAAAATAAAAGTTAACTAAATTTCAAAGAGATTTTTGCAAGCTGATTGACAATTTTTTTTGTCATTCTCGCAAATAATATCCAGGAGGTTAGAACATTAAAAAAAATGGTATTATTGTTATATTAACAAGTTATTGAGTGAAAGTTCTACTTCGAGATTAGAAATATTTGGAGACTTCATTTTCATTTATTGGGATATATGTAAAAACAATGCTTAGGAACAATTAAAAAAAATCCAAATTAATTTTTAATGATAATGTTAAGAACAAATTTGATAAAAAAATGCATATCTCAGCCTTTTCGCGCTCCAAAGACAAAATTGATCAAAAATTTGTCGATGAATAAATACAAATTTTCCTCAAGTTTTAACGGGCAGATTTCGTTTTTTCAACGAAATAAATGTTAAATTATTTGAAAAATCCTCTCCTTATGATATACTTCACCAACAAATAATATTTGTTTATTTTATCAACAATTCTATAAACAAATTCATAACTTGAATTTTTTCAACAATTACTCAGAGTGGTCTCTATTTATCAGGAGACTTTGTCAGAACAATTAATTTGTTATTTAATTAAATAAATTGTATACGCAAATACAGATTTTCGTCAATTTTCAACCGACAAATTTGTTTTTTTTTCAACTTAAATAACTTAGCCAAATACATTTATGTTATTTTATCAATGAGTCACAATCGTTTTTTATGAACAATGTTACTAAAAAATCCACAATTTTGTAATTTGTAAAGAGTGGGCAACCGTTTCTTTAAACAATTTAAATTGCTGGTGCTTCTTGATGTAGCGGTCTTTTAATTTTTACTCTGTATTTTTATTTTTTTTTTATAACATTTATTTTAATAAATAATTATTGACAAGTATTCAAGTCGTGAATCTTTTAAATAAAATTTTTTTTCTAACCTAAATAATTATTGTTTGTTAATGAACTATCATTAAGGAAAAATGTTGCCACGTAATTTAATATTTATTTGGTTTAAAAAAACAATTCTTATGAGGCATCAAAAAATCGTACATATTATTTATTGCCGACAAATGTTTGATCGATTTTGTTAAAGGTACGAAGTGTGTGCTTAGAGCATGAAATGTCTGGAAGGATTTTCCAAAGTATTTTAACATTTATTCCGTCGGAAAAAATGAAATCTGCCGGTTGAAACTTGACAAAAATTTGTATTTTTTTCTAAAAATTTATCTAAACAATTAACCATTTTTATCAGGTATTAAGGAATCGTATATATTATTTATTTCTGACAAATTTTTCATCAATTTTGTTAAAGCAAAGAAGGGTTTGGGCGTGAAATGACTCAGATATGCATTTGTTTACTTAATTTGTTTATGAAAAAAAATTACTATGGATTTTTTAAAAGTAGAAACTAAGCATTTTTTTACGTTAATCTTTATTAAAAAATTAAAAAATAAGGTCTCCAAGAATTTGTAATTGTAATTGTAATTTGTAATTGTAATAATTTGTAATTTATAACATATAAAATATTATTATATTATAGGCCGCATTTTCACTCATTAATTTGTTAAAAATTAAAATTATAATAAAAAAATGTTTTTAACGTTATAACTTGATGGATATTATTCTTAAGGATTATCTATACTGAATTCATGATGTTTTACAAAAATATAAGTAGTTGCGAAAATGGGATCGTTTATAAAAAAAAGTCAACGTTGTTCTTAAATAAACAATTACACCAGTCTCTCGGGTTAGGAACTCGCGACTTAGGAATTCCTAGAATTGCTGGCCCACGCAGATTCTCAGCGCGCAGGGAGAAAGACGGTTGCGACTCATGCCTCGGAAGGGGCATAGTGCACGATTACTCAGTCGAGTATATTGCGCCATATTATGCATTGCAAATAGAAACGGTTCAGGCGGCCCTGACTGTTTATGTTTCGATACTCACGCTTCAGGAACAAGGCTATTCGCAGGCACTCCCCGACACTGTGCCTAAACCGAGAGTTTGGTCTAATTTGACAAAATCCTCATCTATATATTCCTGCGGTTCCTGTAATCGAAATGAGGTTAGATACTCCTCTTTCCGAAAGACAAAAATGTGCCGAAAAAGAAAATAAAAAACCGTTTATTTTGAAACTGTGTTAATAGGATGGATGATATTTTAATAAATTCTAGTAGTACATAAAAGTAAATGGTAATTTGCCACACATCCTTTATCCTTGTGCATTATGAGCTTGAAAAAAAATGTTACGTTTTTCGGTAAAAAAATCGTGTCTGCATTTAGTGTTTTTTGTTGATGAAACAACGGATTTATGAGGTGATTCTTGCCCCACGTTAATTAAAAGTCTAGCCGGCGTGTTTATTTTTTTATTTTTAGCATCCCAGTCGATCTATCAGATTGCGGACAATCTCTTTTTCATTGTCCGTGGTCCGAGTAAATCATTGAGTCTGATTCATCTGTCTGCAAAAAATAAGTCTAAGTTTATTATTAATGCATAAACAAGTGTCTAAATTACAGTTTAGATTAAAGAAACACTTTTTCTGACGTTCTGTTGTAGCTGAATGTATAAATTGCATTATGAGACTCATTTTATATAATTGCTTTGGAGGTTCCTTTCTTAATTTTTAATTAAGACTTATTTTACGAACCTAGAATCTATTTCGTCTGCATTGCAACGAAATTTATATAACGAGCATTCAAGTTTTTTTTCTTTCATGTAAATTTTTTTGAAGCCATAATGATATATATCACTGGTTGGCTTTGATTTATTGCAGTCATGTCTGGTTCATTAATTATTTCAGTCCTCAGTAATATGATCAATCTCGTAAAATGCATTTATTTTTTATCTATTTCTAAAAGAAGTATGCCATTATTCGATAATTATTTACTTGATAACAAATAGGAAGGTTACAATATTATAATTTTGTATACAAAAATGATTTGGACAAAAATCTTACTCTAAAAAATAGATGTGTCAGGAAAAATTCGAACTTTTAACTAAAATGATGCATCTTCAATAAAAAAAATTTGAACTAAATAGTTCAATTTTCAACCCAGAAAATGAATTTTCCATAAAAAAGAGACACATTTTCTACAAAATAGATGAATTTTCAACTAAAAAGATACATTTTTAACAAAAAATAAAATAGTTGTATTTAAAGTGAGAGAAATGAGTTTTTAACCAAATAAAATAAATTTTCAACAAAATAGTTAAATTTTCAACCAAACAGATTTAATCAGAAAAAAAATTTCGACGAAAAACGAAATAGTTAAAATTTTAATTTGAAAAAATAAATTTCAATCAAAAAAGTTATTTTCAACTAAATAAATGAAATTTCAATCAAATATTTTAATTTTTAATGGAATTTTCAACCCAACAGTTGAATTTGCAACCAAAAACGTTAGTTTTCTGACAAAAAAAGACAAATTATCAACACTATAGATGAATTTTCAACGAAAAAATACAAATTTTCAACAAAAAATAGATTAATTTAATTTTCAGTTAGAGAAATAAGTTATATATCAAGCAAATAAAAAAAATTTTCAACGAAATAGTTGAATTTTCAACCAAACAAATGAATTTTTCACTGAAAATATTAAATGTCCATAGAAAAAAAATCGGCCCAAATTTTAGTTAAATTTTTAGTTAAAAAAATTAATTCTCAATTAACAAACTAATTTTCAACCAAAGAAATGAATTTTTTGCCAAAAAGATTAATTGTCTACCAAAAAAGAATAAATTTTAACAAAATACATCAATTTTCAACAAAATATTTCAATTCTTAATGGAATATTCAATCTGGTAGTTGAATTTTCAACCTAAGAGGTGAATTAGTCACCAAGAAGATTAAAATTTTACCACAAAAGACAAAGTTACAACAAAATACAAAAATTTTCAAAAAGATAGTTGAATTTTTTGAATTTTTAATCAAGAAGACTAATTTTCAACAACAAAAAACAACGAATTTACAACAAAATATATAAATCTCCACACAAATTGTTGAACTTTTATCCGAAAACTTTCAATTTTGTACCAATAATGAAATAGTTATATTTTCAGTTATAAAAATTAATTATAAAAAAAAACTATTTTTCAAGCCGAAGAAATAAATTTTTAACCAAAAAGATTAATTTTCTATTAAAAAAGAATAATTTTTTTATCTAAATACATGAATTTTCAACCAAAAAGGTGAATTAGTCACCAAGGAGATTAATTTTCTATCACAAAAGACAAAGTTTCAACAAAATACAGAATTTTTCAACCAAATAGTTGAATTTTCCACTGAAGAAGACAAATGTTCAACCAAACAGGAAATAGTTAAATTTTCAGTAAACAAAATAATTAAAACAAAAATTTGAACAAAATAGTTAAATTTTGAATAATAAAAAAAAAAGATTTCGCAACTAACGTAGAAAAAATCTGGAAAGTTTAATTAAATAGTTATATTAGAAGAAAAATCCTGAGACTAAAGTCAGATTTACAGGATAATTCGAGCAAAAACTGAATTTAAATACTGTGTAAATTCCAGATTTTTCCGTTTTTCTTTCTATGCGTTATTCATTTTTAAAAATACGAAACACCTCTAAAGAGTGTAAAGTTGTGAACTGAAATTTTTTCATATTAAAGTATCAATGGGTAAAGAGAAGCTCAAATTTTTAATAGAACTCACAAATATTAAACGTTTGTGCTTTTTCTCGTGAACATAAATGTCACATTTTTCTTACTCTTGAACTTAAAAAAAAATGTGATATGAAAAAAAAATCTAATACATTTATTTGACAAATATTTCCAGAAAAGGCCGTAAATGTAGCCTTATGAGAAATTCGAATTAAATTCAAATAGTTAAATTTAATTCTACCGGGATGAATAGTTCATCCGGGAATACCTTTAAAATGTATTTTTTATGTTTTGCAACTTGTAAAATAATATTGAAAGTACAGTGTCAGATTATTACACACACGGATAGTTATCTTTTGTCAATGAAAACAATAATCTGCGCAATTTAAAGAATTGTAAGTAAATGGAAAAAATTATGTAATTGATACATATTACATTTACTGGAATTTTCTCGCTATAATAAGGAAAATTCTGTAAATCATATGCAACGTTCACAAATCATATCAGGTTTTCTGTAAAATCCATAACAAAATGTTAGTTATTTAAAGTTGTTTAAATTGGGATGCAAGCATTCTTTCAAATATAATTTTTTAGATTAACTTAATAGGAAAATATATTTTAAAGGTTTTTGAGCACTGATTCGTTGTAAAAATTGAACAGTAAACATCTGCTTGAGGCAAAAAAATTATCACGTTAACTTCCGGTTGACAATTAATCAAGATTAAGAGAAGATCTGACCCTACGAAACGTGATGTCTGCTGGTCGTGTGATGTCGATCAGTTATCCTGAGATCTGGGAGAAAATACTTTCAAGCATCCATTACATCAAGGATCATTACTCTGTCATTAATTTTGACGAGCACGAAATTTCAACGGTCAGAGGTTACGGGATTTAGCAAGGTTATAAATTTCATGTGTTTCCAATATTGAAAACGATCCTCTAAATAGTCAAAATTGCATCCTTTTCTGGGTTATTCCTTTTCTTTTAAGATCACTAAGCATCATCAATAGGGCGGTGCAACTTTTTTTTTTCGTGCTGGAAATTCGTTCAAATTCATAAAAAATGCAGTTTTTTTGTTTAACAAAAGCATTTTTTTGTTTAAAAAATGATATTAGAGATTTGGCCAACCCCATGAAGTTTAATATGTATTTACCATGACAAAAAAATACGTTTATGTCAATTTTATTCAGAATCGTCAATATTATGTGAATCGGGTTGAAGCTCATTCCTCTTCAAAATTAGCTATAGAATACGAATCAAAAATTACTTTCTAAATATCACCCCCATAAGGCTATTTTATAGGCCCCATGAAAACCATATAGGTGATAAATTGTGTTTTGCAAGTTTTAGCGCTAATTATGATTTTTTTTTGGTTTTTTATATACAAAATTTTTTCTAATACATAAAGTATTACTTTTTATTGAAAACACAGGCCCAAAAAAAAATGTCTTGAATGAGAGGTCGGAGAACGGTATCTATTTATTTTGTAGTGCTGAACACAAATCTTATATTATTTTTTCTTAAGCACTTCAGGATTTTCCCCTAGACGCGGAAAATTTCCTAGAAAATCAGCTTTTCTGGATATAAATTACCCTTGGTATTGAAATCAGCTAGAAACAGGCCAGGGAATTATATCTTCTTGTATTTTTAGGCGCTCAAATACGAATCTGACTTTATTTTCCCCCAGCATGTCAAGGTTTCCCCCTAGATGCGGAGATTTCCCTAGGAAATCAGATTTTTCGGGTATGAAATTACCCCTGGTATTGGAATTTTCTGGAATCAGGTCAGGTATGATATCTCCATATATATTGGTGTGCTGAATACAAATCTGACATGAGATTCTCCCAACATGAAAGGGTTTCCCCTAGGCGCGGAAAGTTCCCCAGAAAATAAGTTTTTTCGGGTATGAAATTACCGTTGTTATTGAAATCGTCTGAAAACAGGTCAGGCATGATATCTTTATATACTTTGGTGCGTTAAATACAAATCTGAATTAGTTTCTCCCCGTCTCGTCAGGGTTTCACCCTAGACGCAGAAACATCCTTAGAAAATTAGCCTCTTCGGGTACGATATTAACCTTGGTATTGAATTCATAGAAAAAGATGAATTAAATACACAGGGTAATTCCATACACGGACAACCTGCTTTTCTAGGAAATTTTTTCGCATCTAGAGACAAACCTGGACGTACTAGGGGGAAAATAATGTCATATTTGTATTCAACGCACCAAAATACATGAAGATATCATACCTGACCTGTTTTCAGACGATTTCAATACCAAGGGTAATTTCATACCCGAAAAAACAGATTTCCTGGTGTAATTTCCGCATCTAGAGGGAAACCCTGACATACAGGAGAAAACTAATGTCAGATTTGTATACAGCTCACAAAATACATAAGGATAACATGCCTGAATTGTTTTCAGACGATTCCAATACCAAGAGTACTTTCATACCCGAAAAAGCTGATTTTTTAGAAAAATTTCCGTATCTAGGGGGAAGCCCTGACATGCTGCGGAAAACTAATGTCAGATTAGTATTCTGCGAGCCAAAATACAAAAGAATATCATGTCTGACTTGTTTCCAGATGATTCCAATACCAAGGGTACTTTCATATCCAAAAAAGCTGATTTTCTAGGGAAATTTCCGCATCTAGAGGGAAACCCTGACATTCTGGGAAAACAAATGTCAGATTTGTATTCAGCGCACCAAAATACACAAAGATATCATGCCTGACCTGTTTCTAGACGATTTCAACACCATGGGTAATTTCACACCCGAAAAAAGCTGATTTTCTAAGAAAATTTCTGCGTCTAGGGGGAAAACCTGACGTGCCTGGCGAAAAGTAATGTCAGATTCGTATTCAGCGCACAAATTACGTTGAGATAGCAGGCTCTAACCTATTTCCAGACGATTTAAATACCAGAGGTAATTTATACACAGAAAAGCTGCTTTTCTAGGAAATTTCCCGCATTCAGGGGAAAATCCTAACGTGCGAGGGGAAAACTAATGTAAGATTCGTGTTCAACGTCCCAAAACCTCTCGCTCAAGACACTTTTTTGTAGGTCTGTGTAATTAGATGTTCAAATAAATTATGTGAACAATTCACCAACTTTTGAATTAGAGCGAGGCAATAATCAATTAAATTGAACAGAAATAATTGTTTTAACTATTTATTTTTATTTATAACAATATTCTTTTAGAATAATGCTATCAAGTTGTAGTTTTTTCTAAAATTGTCAACCTTTTATCCACTTTTCAATTAGAGTAAAGTTACATATAGTCAATTCAAGTTAACATAAACGATTATTTAAACAATTTATTATTATTTCTGATAATATTCTCTTTGAATAATGCTATAGAAATTTGCGGTATTTCTGAAATATTTAACTTTCTGTCCACTTTTCACTTAGAACGAGGTGATAATTAATGAGATTGAACAAACCTAATTGTTTAAATAAATAATTATTGTTCATAACAATTTTCTCCAATAGTAATGCTAGATAGTTGCGTTTTTTTCTGAAATTTTCCACTTTTTGTCAAGTTTTTACTTAGAGCGAGGTAATAATTTATGTATTTTGAGAAACATAATTATTTAAGCAGATAAATATTGTTTAACACTATCTTCTCCCATAGTATTGCTTGATAGTGGCGGTTTTTCTCAAAATTTTCGAGTGATGCTAGAGAATTGCAGGTTCTTCTGGAATATTCAGCTTTTCTTTCACTTTTTAGTTAGGAACAAATTATAAATATTATTATTGATATTAATTTGAAAAAAACTCTGAGTAACTACTTGAAAGAAAATTTATATTTAATATGTTTCATATTGAAAATTTGAAGAATATTTCAAACATCTGTTTTATTCCGGAAAAATATATTCACAAAAAAGGAAGAGATTGTTTAAAAAATGATTCTCTCTAATGTTTATTTATTTGAAATGTTTTGAAATGTTTTTAAATATTTTCTTTAAATTAATTCTGTAAGATAAAGAAAGAATTCAATTTTCCTAGAAATATTCAGAAAATTTCAAAACATTTCAAAATTCTTAGAAAGCTTATACATTTTTGGCTCTAAATCTTCAAATATATACATTTATTTTTAAAATTGTTGACATCTTTTGAAGTTCAAAATTATTTTTGTATCTTTTCAAAACTTTTAAATATCTCTTAGACTAATTCGAAATTTCCCAAAATTATTTTTTTTAAATATAAAATCAATTAAAATTTTCCTTGGAATCTTCAGAAAAAATTTTATTATCTTAAATACTTTCGAAGTCCTTCAGAAGCTTCAAAATTTAATTTTAAAACCTTCAAATCCCTTCAAAACTTCGAAATCTCATTAAAATTCCATAATATCCTTCAAAATTCGTGAAAATACTTCGGCACCACATACAATTCTTTAAATACCTTTGACTTTTTTAAACTTCAAAAATCCTTTATAATATTCGGAAATCCTTTTAAAATCTATTAAATATTTTTAATTCTTATGAAATCGTCTAAAATCCCTGGATATATGGAATCTTTGGAAATCACCCTTTATTCTCGGAATCAGTCGCGGGCGTGCTTGAGTAGAGGAAAGTCGTGTCTCCCAGAAAGAAACAAAATTTAAAATACTAAAGTTTGATTGTTTGTAACGGTGTAACCTGAAAATCGGAAAGAAAATAGAAAATGTT
>JAABKJ010009011.1:0-11305 GCA_011634705.1 Andricus grossulariae
AGGCTTTTCCGACCTGTTTGCAGACGATTTCAAAAACAAGGGCAATTTCATACACGAAAAAGCTGATTTCCTAGAGACTTTTCCGCGTCTAGGGAAAATCCCGATGTGATGGCAGGAAATTAGTCTCAGATTCGTGTTCAGCGCCCCAAAATACATAAAAATATCATGCCTGATCTTTTTCCAGGCGATTTTAATAACGAGGGTTATTTCATACCCGACGAAGCTGATTTTATAGGGAACTTTCCGCGTCTAGGGGAAAATCCGGACGTTCTCGGGGAAAACTGATGTCAGATTCGTGTTCAGCGCCCTAAAATACATGAAAATATCATGCCTGATCTTTTTCCAGACGATTTTAATAACGAGGGTTATTTCATACCCAACAAAGCGGATTTTATAGGGAATTTTCCGCGTCTAGGGGAAAATCCTAACGCGCTCGGGGAAAACTGATGCCAGCTTCGTGCTCAGCGCCCTAAAATACATAAAAATATCATACCTGATTTTTTTCCAAACAATTTCAATAATGAGGGTTATTTCGTACCCGACAAAGCTGATATCTTATAGGGAATTTTCCGCGTCTAGGGGAAAATCCTGACGTTCTCGGGGAACTGATGTCAGATTCATGCTCAGCGCCCTGATATACATAAAAATATCATGCCTGATCTTTTTCCAGATGATTTCAATAACGAGGGTTATTTCATGCCCGACAAACCTGATTTTATAGGGAATTTTCCGCGTCTAGGGGGAAATCCGGACGTTCTCGGGGAAAACTGATGTCAGATTCGTGTTCAGCGCCCCGAAACACGTAAAAAATATCATGCTTGATCTGTTTCCAGATTATTGTAATACTCAGGGTAATTTATACCCAGAAAAGTTGATTTACTGTGGAATTTTCCCCATCTAGGGGAAAATCCTGTCGTGCTGGGGAAAAACTGATGTCAGATTCGTGTTCAGCGCCCCAAAAGTACGTATAGGTACCATACTTTGATCTCTCGCACAACCCACTTTTTTTGTGGGCCTGTGTTGTTATTAAAAACATGGTTATTTTAAATGAAATTTTTTATGACAAATATCAATTTTAACAAAAATCCACGAAAAGTATTTTAGATTCTGTATCAGAATAATAAATTTTCTTAAATAAACAAGGAAATGGTTTAAACGTTGTTGTGTATCTTTTAAAAAAAAATAACTCCTATATTCGAATCGTAATATCTCAGGGACCTCTCAGTGCTCCAAGAGGTTTAGTGTTGACTCCATTAACTTCTAAACAACTTTTTACTTATTTATTAGAATTATAAATGTGAAGATGGCTTTTATGTAAATGTTTTTGGAATTAAACAAAACACATTTTATCCCAGTATGAGACACATTCTCATATTTTATTTCAATATTTTTATAAATATTATATATGCAGAAATACGAACCTAAAAATAAAATCTGCTCACATCCAGTTTTTTTCAATGTAATAATAGCCATCTCCTAGTTTATTCCGTATAGAAATAAGTGTATTATAAGTGATATCGCGAAGATTGAGAACGACGTAAGAATACTTAATACCACTACAAATTGTGAAGCCTGTAAACTTTCGTTTAAGAAACAATCGTGTAACTTTGTTGAAGGAATTTGATATCTAGCAGAATAAGGTAGCAAGTGAATAAAATTTTTCCCCTCATCTAAATCTTGGAGATTTAAAACCTTTATGCGACCAGTTGTAAAAATAAACGATCGATTTTAAAATCAAAGAAAGACATACCTTTTTTATCATAAATAATAATTTTAAATCATTTTTAATATCGTTATGCGTTTTACAATTACTTTTTGTTGTAAACAATTTATTTGCACATTTAATCATTTTAAATAAGCAAGCCAATGGTAATTAATCTGGTTGCCGACTCAGCGCATGCGCAGTGCGAAAAGATCCGAGTTTTGGGAGCACTGAGTCTTCGTTCAGTGTCTACTACATTCATACCAATGTGAATTTGTCACTAAGCGCGCATCTGCAAATTCTCGCAGACAGTCATGGAGTTTTTCCCTGACTCCTATTCGAGTTCTTCATTTCTGAATCACGCACTTATTCAATTCAAGTCTTCGAAAATATGAAGAGTTTTTTTATAACCATTTTATGACTGCATACATTCTTTTTGTAATCTTTCTGATAAAAATTCCAAGACTGTTGTTCCTTGACTATGCTTGAAAACTTCCACGATTTTTTAAAATTTTTCCATGAAAATTTATAACCCCTTTATAGAAAGTATACGAGACTTCATAAAAATGATGGCCCGTCCAAAAGTCCAGCACTAATCTAGGAAATTTTCCAAGACTTATTTTTTCGGTGTAAGAGTGTATTATATATAATAGGTTGCACACTTCCACTTTTATTATTATATATTGTCAGCTAATCAATAACAGCACAGTGCGTTTTCACGCTCGTGTTCCTGCTGCCATTTTGACTGTCAATATTTGAGACTTATCGGAAGAAATTGTTTTTATTTATAATTTTTGCAAATATATATATTGTAAGAAAATGTTTTAAGATGTATAAAATTGTGTATTTCACCCGTTATTTTTATATATTGACAGCCAATCAATAACAGCACAGTGTGTTTTCACGCTCGTGTTCCTGCTGCATTCTTCACAGTGAATATTTGAAAATTAGCAGAGGCAATCTTCATTATTTAAATTTTTTCCAAATTCCTATATTGTGAAAAAATGTTTTAAGATGTATTAAATTGTATATTTCAACTGTTATTCTAATAGATTAACAACCAAGCAATAAGAGCACAGTGCGTTTTCACGCTCGTGTTCCTGCTACAATCTTCACTGTCAATGTTTGAAAATTAGCGGAGGAAACCCGAGTCGAAATATAGGCTCTACTTTGACGCTCTTCGCGCTCTCATTTGGAGGGGCTAAGGTTTTTAAGTAGAGGCTATTTCAATGCGATTTTTGCCCCTACCTTGGCGCTCTAAAGGGCACAAATTTTTAATTCTTCTATCCGGAGCATCAAAATAGGGGCATAGTTTTTGCTTCTATTCCACCGCTCCACATTCTAGCTTCCTAAAAGAAACTACGCAACTCGCGGCAGCAGATAGAAAATACGTATCTAGGGAACTCTATACTAAGTTTATATAAACTTATATATACTTAGTATAGAGTGCGCCGGATACGTATTTTCTATCAGTCGCCGCTAGTTGCGTAGGTTCTTTTAGGACCCAGCGATTTGCGCAATATTTCAAGTTATTTTGCATAAGCATTCAACAACCATTTCTTATTAAGCGTTGAAAACAACATATATTATTAACTGAATGAATGAATGAAGATGCAAAATAATTTTGGTTTTTTCACTCGTCAAAAAATCCTAAGTTTTATGCAACTTAAAATGAAAATTGCTATTTGTTGTCAAATTAAGATGCAAACTATTATGGAATCATTGATAATAATTAAATAACGCATTTTTCCCTATCATCCAGTTAGCAGATCAAGGCAAACTATTTTCCTCTTGGAGTCATTTCGATATTATTTCTTTATACTTTATCACTTAAAACCACTTACACGGCCGCTCTCACAAACTGTGATGATGGTGCTGGTAGGAAACAACAAAGTATCCGTTACGAGTGCGTAGGCGTCGAGGCAACGACGCCACATTTGCGCGTGAAAATTTAAGAGTGTTAAAAGAGAACTTAAAAATTCTACGAAAATCATGGAGGTTTGAAGGAGACGTTAGTAAAACTCATGAACATAGAGGCAAGAGCTTAATTGTAGGGGCTGAAACCTATGTAGAAGCAGAATAGAATGAAAATATCTTAAGGAGCGGCTAAGTAGGAGCTAGCAGAATAAGCATCTTCAAAATAGGGGCAATACTTCCACTTAGAGTGTCAAAATAGGAGCTATATTTCGACTCGGGAATTTTTAATTAAGACAAGCTAGACCACTACAGCGTTGGTTCCTGATATAATTTTTTACATTCTCATTCATGAGAGTGTAATGTAATCGTCCAAATTTGCGATCTCTGGTTTTTAACGGATCTTTACGTTTTGGCACTCACAGATTCCGAAAATCATAAAATTTTGTCGGTGTCTGCCTGTCTGTATGTCTGCCTGTATGTCTGTCTGTATGTATGGTTACCTGAATGTTGCAGCCACGTTAACTTTTGAAGGATTTGTCGAATCGAGTCAGCCTTTGATAAACTTTTTAAGGGTCATAAAATAAAGGTTAAGTTCGTAAACCAGATATTTCCGACATAAATAAAAAATTTTAGAGCATTTTCAAAAATTGAAAAAAGAATTGTTTTGAAGTTTCAGACATTTTTGTCCAAGTTTCTCTTAGATGGGAGAGAGTCTTGAAAATTATCTTCATGATATTTTTTATTTTAATGAAAATTAAAAAAGTTATATGCTTTTCAACATTTTGAAAAATTTCAAAAAATAGAGAAAAAAAATATTTTTCTGATAGATGAAAAAATGTCTATCAAAATTTTTATTAGATATGCAATATATTTCGAAACTATTCTTATACAATTTTTTGATTCGATCAAAATTACAAAAATAAGAGCCTTTTCGAATTTGGAAACAAAATGTTCCGTTTCATTTTGTCTACATGGTTTTATTCTTCAAAAGCAATCGTCTGTATAACCTAGCTGTTGAGCGCGAAGCGCGAGTATCGCAATGGGAATGTAATCGTCAAGGCCGTAGGTGCTTTGAGAACCTTCTTCAAAGTCAAATTGAAAAAAACATTTTCAATTTCACTTTATGATTGTAGTTTATGAGGGGCTTGAATCACAGTTTTTGATTTTCGCGTTCAAGTTGGACGCATTTTCAGGGCAGCTGAGAATAAAAATGAGTGCAAAGTAAGGAGAAAATATTAAAGTCATAAAGAAAAATAAAAATTGTACATTATTTTGCTATACCTGAATAAGCAGTGCCAGATCGAGGTACAGAAATAAATATAATATAAATTAGATATGATAGTGTTGAACATAATGTAGAAAAGTTCACATGTTGGACAAAATCGAGTGCGAAGCACGAGGTACGTGATAAGAATATGTTCGTGAAAGCCGAAGGAGCTTTAACAAAAGAGAATTCGCAATCATCAAATTACAGTTTTTAACGCTTTGATCTTCAATTTTAAAGAGTCTGTCCAGAAATGTGTGGAAAATCCACAGACCGAGCGCGTAGCGCGAGATAAATACATTATCGAGCGCGAACAGTGAGATAAATATATTCTCGAGCACGAAGCGCGAGAACCAACAGTCGCGCGCCCTTGTAGATTGCCTATTTCAACTGTTAATTCAAAAGATTTAATAGTCGAAATTAGTTAATTATAAACGGCTAGGGCGATTTATCACGCACGTTCCTTTTATTAAATTTGGCAATTGTATACGGTATAGTGTCGAAAATTGTAAATGATCAACCTTATTTTAATCGTTCAGATACACTTTCATAAATGGTAAATATTTTATAATTTAGTTTTTCTTGTATTTGAATTAAATACTTAACTCTCTTTGATTTGATTGGGCTCTCTTCTCTTTTAATTATTACCTTGATTTTCTGAGTCTTGAAATTGTATTATGTTTTTATTTTATTTTTATTCCGGCTTTTCTCTTGCTTTAATTTTAAGAATGCAAAAATGTTGACTACCCTGAATTAATTCTCCCTTTCAGTTCTTGTTTTCCCGCCGATGCACCAAAAATTAGAGTCTGTGACGTCTGGAATAATTTTCTATATTAAATTTACCTCACTTATCTAATTATTTGAAACACATCCTCGTTTTTGCTCGGCATTCATTGAAGTAATCAAAATAATAATAATAATTATTATTCCGACTTAACCGACGCGGGATTTGATGATAAACTGAGAGAGAGAGAGGGGGGAGAGAGATAGAGAGAGAGGGAGGAGAGAGAGATAGAGAGAGAGAGAGATATATATGATATTCATCATCGAGTTTATTAGTTTTTGTTTAGAATTACTTGAGATAAGTCAGAAACTTCAAAGTTCTCCACAGAAAGAGGCACCTTGTTCGGAAAAGTAAAATCTCAATGTGCGAAAGTTCAAAGAGAAAACATAGGAACGAACGAGGGGTTCACAACTCGGCCGATGGAGTATAAACTTACTTCTAGTGATTTCAGAGACTTCACGTGGATTCAAGTGACTTCACGCCAGTGACTTCAGTGAAAGTGTACACCTGGCTTCAAGAGTTGTTAACCCCTTAGGCAGGAATGATCTACTGAATATTAGGTAAATTGATTGGTTGTGCTTTAGTTAGGAATAGAACCAGGATCGATTAAAGTCGAACCAGGACCAATCAAGTAGAACCAGGGTTGATCGACGTAGAACCAGGACAGATCAAGGTTAAACCAGGGTTGATATTCAGCAGGGATATGTCACGCCAACCATTCCAGCCTATAGGAAGTTGGTTCCCAACTTGTCTGAGCGGAGTTTGACAATTTTTGCTATTTTTTTGGTAAACTCCCTCTGTTGAACATTTGTATTTGACTAGTTTACACGTTATTTCACGAGTTCAGGTATACATAATCACAGTGCATAATATAAATATTAGGATGAAAAAAGTATCAAATATTATTATATCATAAATTATACCTTCTTTTACACATAACTTATATTTGTTTAATTTATAACTACAAAAACAGATGTTTATATCGCTTTAATATTTTATAAATGTGAGCATAATCGAAAAAGTTCATGAATTCTGATATTTCCTTTTCAATTTAAATACGATAATTGGGCGACAGGCGATCAGCGCTGCAGTTTCGCATATTCCCCGCTGAGTTGAATGGGGAACTATAATCATAATAATCGTGTCATGCACCTGTCTTCAGGAGTGTTGATTCTATTTGGTTGTGAAACCGTTGGCTGGTTTCTAGCGATCTCTTTGATGAAGAAATAAGTTCAACGTATGGAATATTGGTAGGGACTTCTGAATGTTGAACTATCAGGGTGATACTTCCTTGCAGTAGTTTCGCGTGCCTAGCACATTTCTGGTGGCAGCAAAAAAGTGTTTCGAGGGTGGTTTCCGTTGCCCGTGATCTTCTGGTTTTAATGAAAACTTTAAATTCTGCTCAATTAACTTTTGTAGAATTACGCAGCTCCACAAAAAAAAGTTAACAGCCACAGAAACCAGAATAGACTTACCTTATGTTTTTGAGTTATATTCTATGGTTTGAGGTCGCCGAGTACGAATTCGGAGTCTCTGTGGTTATATGACGTCACACTTTGTCCCTAACCTAACAAAAAACTGGGAAAATTGGTAGTTTTACGTAAAACATGCATTTGTTCAATGTAAAGTCCTGTGTTTTCGAGGTCGCTGAGTACAAATCCTGAGTTGCACTCAGCGACCTCGAAAACATAGAATATGACCACTTTTCATAGACGGGAATCATGTTTCACCTGATATCAGCGATTTTCCACGTTTTTTGAGGTTAGGGACTAAATGTGACGTGATAGAGCCAAGCCGACTCCAGGTTCGGATTCAGCACTGTCTGAACTCTTTTGACAATGATAGGAAATAAGAAGAACAGCGATGGATCACAGACTTCCTGAACATTTTAGAAATTACTGCTTATATGTAATATTGTTACAATGGTAGAGGGTTAACTTCCATCCATTGCTTGAGTTTCCATTTTACCATTATTGTAACTTTTTAATACTTGCTCGCTGTTACGCAAATATAATTCTTGTCGAGAATCAACTTTTACGATTTACGTGAAGGCAAGAAACGCTTCAGTAATTATTGATTTGGTAGAAAGAAAGTATTTATTTAAGATATAGTGACAGGATGTCACAGAAGATTACAAAAATTTTAATTTCCAAATTTTGTATTCAAACTCATAATAATTTACACGTAAAAAGTAAAAACTTTGACCACTTTCCAATTGAATAATGTAAAATTAAAAACCATTAAACTGCAAAATTGAATACTTTTAACTTTTATCAATTGAACAGTTCAAAGATTTCTGGTTAGAACATATAAATCCACGTTATCATTTTTAATTCCCTAAATTAAAACTAATCCCTCTTCTAATGCAGTGAAAAATGAAAAATTAAAAGTTTCGCCTCTTTCAATTCAGAGGAAATTTGAAAATAAAAAATTTTCCCTTGAACTCAACGAAAATGTTAAAAATTAAACATTATCCTTCTTCAAATTCATAAAATTAAAAAAAAAAATTTCCTCGTTTCGAAATCAATAAAAATGTAAAAACAAAGAAATTTGCAAGCCTTCAGCTCCATAAAAATGTGAAAAAAGTTCCTATTCCAATTCGGAAAAAAACTAAATTCTAAACTTTCTTCCGCTTCTTTTAACGAAATGTGTAAAGATACAGAAAAAAAAATTTGTAATTGCTTATTTTTAAAGGATAGACAAATCTGGCTAAATTTAAAAAAATTCGAAATTTAAAGGGTTAAAAATGAAATATTTTAGACTAAAATAAATTTGATTAGGATTTTAAATTGAATAAAAGCATTTAATTGTAAATCTATACATTCAAAATTATTTAAAAATTGAAAACTGTTTATGAAGTTTTAATGGCTCGTTTAAATTTGTTTAACTACTGGGGCTCTCGAATTATAAAAGTTTAATTTTCGAAATTAAAATATATAAATTGTTTATTTTTGAAGCAGATTCAGAATCGTTCAAAAAAATATTTAAAAATTAAACGGAATTAAATCTTAAAAAAGTCTTATGAAAATTGTTCAATTTTTCACATTTGAACTACAGTACAGGGTAAAAATTCATTAAATTATTTATTGTCACAGTTGATCAACCTGAAGCTTTTTTATCCGAAATTTTCAAATTCAAACGCTTTTAAGTTTTTTCAAGTAAAATTTCTAGCAAATGATAAATTCACTTTCATTTCTTGGTTTTCCCATTCACAAAAAATTCCCGCTCATTTCCCGGTTTCTCGGGACACCGAAAACCTTCAGTAACTTATTAAAATAACACCTACATTATCAGACCATCTAAAGGATAAAATCGTTTTCAGAACGCAGAACTCTTATCAGTTTTAATTACAAATTTTTCAAACCTGAATAATTTTAAGTAAAAGATATTACAAATTAGAGCACGTCAAATCAAAAAGCTTTATGTTAGTCAAACAGTTATAAGTTGGACATTAAAGCATACGAAATGGAATAACGCCTCATCATAGATTCGTGAATTAATAGACACTTTTCAAGTATGTTACATAAATTAAAATTTGAAACAGGCGTAAGTGGGTTGATCATGCAAAATTCAAAAGATTAAAAATTAAACAATTTAAAGTTTTAGGTTTGCAATTTTTTTATTAAAAAATGATGCAGTTTCAAACTTATTTCAGAATTGTTCAATTTAAAACATTTTAAACTTGATACTGTTCTATATTAAATTCATATTTTTATTTCAAATCTCATATAATTGTTATAAGTTTAGTTGTTAGGGATAGAACACGTTAAACGTTGGTTAGGTGGTTCTAAACCCTCTATAGCGTTTCAAATTTTTAATAGCGCTATATATTTAAAAGCATGCGAGTATATTCTACGTTAATGTATTATAATTTAATGTCATTATTTGAGTCTTAAAAATTACTAAGAATTATATTAATTGCAACCAACATTATAAATTGGTTCCAATACTGATAGGACATTAAAACTGGCCCTGAAAATTCTACAACTAAATTTGACGATTGAATAAGCTACAATTAAGTAAGATTAATTCTTACAATTAACATTCCTATTGAAATTTGAATCATTAAAAAAAAAGAAGCAACGGACTGTGGATTCACTCAAGGGAGAGATTATTGCGTATTTCTGAGATTACTTGAGACTTTCATAGGATTTTTTATTTATAAATCATGCTTATGATTAATTGCATTTTCTCGCATTATTTCTCATCTTTAATTTAACTCTAAGACAGATGATTTTAAATTATATTGGATTCACCTTTTTTTTCTATTTGAAACTGAGATACCAAACCTATGTTTCGCATAACAAGATCTTTATTTTTAAATAAAGTGCAAGGTCGTTACGAATTCCATTCTGGCTCTATTTTTTTAAACCAATGTAAAAGTCCCATAAAATTTGAGCAGCTAATGCAACCACTAATAAAGTGCAAGGCCGTTACAATAAAAGTTGCACACACTACATTATCATTTGTTTGATTACCCACACTGAATGCAAACATGCACAACGAGGTCACCACAAAAATATGGAGTGCAAAGTCGTTACAAAAATTGCATCAAAGTATTAAAAAAATATATGTAACCCAGAAACTTACGTCTAACTATCCGAATTCTAACGAATTTGGATAGTTTAGTAAACGGAACTTTTTATTGAAAAAGGAAAATCCGCTGAGAGTGGCGTCACTTGAATGGCGCTTATTCCATTCAAAATTCTATCTTCAATGACAGGCAGATCAATGAGAGGTCAAGAGAGGCTTCTTCCTCGTAGAGGGTCGAGTATGAAGTCCACTGGAACTGATACCGAAATGAACATATTCCGTGCATTGGTCCCACGCTATTCCCACTTACTAGCCGATGGTGCGCGCAATCGATCATATGATCGAATCATTTCGCGAAGCATCCCTTCTAGTCAGGACGTCATACCCAGTTCCGTCAGATAAGCGTTTGACATGTAACATTGATAATGATTCTTGTTCAGATTGATCTCCTCATTCGGAATCTGCGTAATACCCCTCTGGCATGTATGGCGTTCTTGAATATAAGTGACTAATTACATTTTCATTATCAATTAATTATTACATTATCGTTCAATATTTAAAAAAATGTAATAATAATGTAATATTGTAGGGAAAATGCAGAAGGCGGTCCTCCTTGGGTCGCTCCGTGTCCTCAGGGTGCACAAGACTTTTGCCGGATCATCGTATTGAGTTCGTTGCAGACACCTATCTCACGGTCATGAGACGTGGTTACGGCTGAAATTTTACCGCGGTTTCGCTGGGAACGGGTGCAATTTTTCAGATTAACACCTGCTCCCAGAGAAATCCTGCGGTTGTCCTTATGACAAACTGTTAACTATATATATATATATATATAGTTAAAAGTTTGTCATGAGAAAACCGCAGGATTTCCCCAAGAGTAGGTGCTAATCTTGAAAATTTTACCCGCTCCCAGCGAAATCGCGGTAAAATTTCAGCTGTAACCACGTCTCACAACCGTGAGACGGGTGGCCAGTCTGCGACGGATTCAATACGATGATCCAGCAAAAGTCTCGTGTATCCTGAGGACGCGGAGCGACCCAAGGATGACCGCCTTCTGCATCTTCCCCGCAAGTGTCTCAGCATTTTCTTGACACGCAGGGATGCT
>JAABKJ010009012.1:0-11305 GCA_011634705.1 Andricus grossulariae
AAAATACTTTTGAGTGGAAGAATTGTTCAAAATTCATTTAACTTACATTTAATTTAAGGTGACATTGTGTATTAAAATGATTGTTCGCAAGATTTCATGCATTTTTCGCGCCTAAAAGGTCATTTCATATTTTGCAATAGTAGGAAGGAGAAGTTATATTTTCGTGACAGGTAAGGAAGAAAATCATAAAAGAAATTTAGAATTTTGAATTTACTATCCTTATTTATATTCATAATTTACTATAAAGGGAGCAGTGCGCTGGTACTCATGCGCGTATGTTGCGTAATATTATGTATTCCAATTGGAAATGGTTCACACGGCCCTAAATGTTTACGTTTGGATTCCCCAGATTTAGGTTGAAGACCACTGCAAGCCTTTCCCGAAACCGTACTTAAATCCAGAGTTGAGTGTAAAAATTTAACAAAAAAGTGGCAAAAAATAAAAAGGTGTTTTTTTTTGTAAAAGTAGGCTTTTTACGTTTTTCTAAAATCGATGCCCTTTTGTTAATTTTGCAATCCTTTTACAATTTTCCGACGGATTTCAATAGAGGGCGATATACCTCACTAGAACCTGAAAAAAAGGTGAATATCTTAATTAGGTCAAAAGTTATAGAGATTTAAGGAATGAATTGAGCTATTGGATTGAATAAGGGCATATAAAATTATTTCGCCGGGAGTGGAAAGACCCCTGGAGGCTTTTAGTAACATTTTCGAATTTTAATTTTTATATTATATTTTATTCATTTCATTGCCCATCTTTTCTCTTGTGAACAAAAAGTTTGAGATTTTTTAGTATTCTAATTAAAGCCAAAAAACTGACATTTTTGGAAAAATCTATTTTAATTCGTTTTTCCCTTCAACTCGTGCTCAGTCGGTCAGTCTTTGGAATTTACGAATAAAATTTTCGGGGAATGAGGTTCAGAATGTACTTCGACTAATAGAGTACAATGAATTAAAAAATGTATTTAAAAAAAAATGTTATTCAATTTTTTCTTATGCTCGGCGCATATCGGACTGTTCTAACTTACAGCGCTTCGTTTATCGAGCGAATTTTGAGCAACGAAAAACTTCCAGGGAGAAAGTTGTTAAGTACAGTACAAAGAAGTTGTCTGGAAAATCTTAGCCCAATCGAATTGATATTTAAGAAATTATTAATGTATCAAGTCACTAGCGGCTAGTCGTCTCGCGTGCGGACTGTAGCGAGTCTCAGCTGCCATTCATAATAGTGTCAATACAGCTCACCAATCAAGTAATCAGGTAATATCAAAGTATTATGGATGAATAAATAAATAAATAAAGAATAATGGCATTTCTCTCATTGAAATCGATATTTTTGCGGCATCTCACATCGCACCCCTGTGACTGGTCAAAGAAATAATGTTGGTCAAACCCCTACCCCTTTTCCAACGTCTCGTGGGGGGGGGGCGAAGGCACCCCTGTGACGGGCCATCCCTTTCCACTAGTGAGAGATGCCGCTAGGTAGATATGCCGCATTTATGACATGCCGCAGAGAGACTTGCCGCATGTGACATGATATGGACCCCTCTAGACTGATAATTCATTGAAATTTGTATAACCCGGCCTGGCATTTTCGCCTGAGACGTTCCTGAGATTTCCTTTCCGCAGGGAATAAACTATAACAAACTAGGACCTATGTGCAGCCAAAAGTATTTTCCCAGGAGAAAACATTAAGCGAAATTCTTCACACATAAATCTCAAAGAGATATCGATAGCTTATTTTACTTTACGAATAATGAACTAAGGATAAAAGCCTTTGGTCTTTGTTTGCAATAGAGATTAAAACGAATTAATTGCAATGAGCGGAATTTAAAGATTATGATAGGTGGTACTAATTGAAAAAAATTTGTAAAGAATATGAACCACCCCCTTGTAACCAGACATTAGCCCTTCTATTATAACAATAAATGAATGAAAATCAAAAAATCTTTTTTAAATCTTTGAAATCTGGTGTACACGCCTTTTGCAAATCTTTGAAATCCTTGAAATCTTGATGAAGTGTTCGAAATCTTTGGAAATTTTTTAGAAATCTTTTAAATCCAGTGTGCACGCCTTTTTTGAATCTTTGAAATCCTTGAAATATTTGTGAAATCTTTCTTAAATCTTTGTTTTCGAAATCTTTTGTATTCCTTGAAATCATTAAATTATTTGAAATCCTTGTGAAATCTTCTATAATATTTTGAAACCGTTTGAAATCATTTGAAATGTTTGAAATCTTTTGAAATCTTTAAAAATGTTTTGAAATCTGGTGTACTGTACCCTTTTTCAAATCTCTGAAATCCTTTAAATCTTTTGAAAGTTTTAAAATCTTAGTGAAATTCTTGTGAAATCTGGTGTGCACGCCTTTTTTAAATCTTTGAAATCCGTGAAATCTTTGTGAAACGTTCGAAATCCTTTTAAATATTTAGAAATATTTTGCAACCTTTTAATATCTGGTGAACAAATATTCTAATTCTGAAGCTGAATTAACATCGAAGTTTTCAAATAATAATTTTTATAATTTGTAAGTTGAATAGAACAAAAAATGTATACTTTAACATTATATATTAGCGGAGAAGAAATAAAAAAAATATATAATTATTCACAAGATTAAACTCTGTTCATTGCAATATATAAAATAATCGCTACATTCTACAAAATGTGCCTTGAAATCGCTTTATTTATTCTGTAATGAACAAAAGACCAATTATATCTTAATAAATAAAAAACTTTTCAAAAGCAAGATTTCTTGTAAACGAGATCTTTCGTTCACAATAGACTAAAAGATTTAAATTACTCTTCGCATTTCAATAAAATAACTGTTTTTAAAGTAAAAAAAAAAAAAATAATTCAAATTCAAGGTTCTCGTGAAAAATTCAAGGAGATTTCCTGGTTTTCAAGGTTAAACAAAATTCAAGGAGAATTCCAGGTTATCAATTTCGCTGGAAACCCTCCTTTAGGGGCTGATTTAGGGTGGGTTCCACATGCATTAGATTGATGTAACTTTTTCGGGGTGCTCATGGTATATAATTCTGTCATTATTAGCGAAAACATTTAGACTTTTTAAATTACCGTCTTCATAGAAATTTTGAAACTTTAAAAGTTGATTTAGGGTGGGTTCAAAATGCTCTAAAGGGATGAAACTTTTTTCCAATACTTGTGACATGAAATTCTGTCATCGTCAGCGAAAACATTTTGAATTTTCGAATTAGTGTCTTTTTATAGAATTTTTTAACTGTAGGGGTCAATTTAGGGAGAGTTACACATGCGTCAGAGGGATCAATCTTTTTTGATATGCTTGTGACAGGAAATACTGCCATCATCGGCGAAAACATTTCAACTTTTCAAATTATTGTCATTTTACAAAATTATTTTAACTCTATGGGTTGAATTTGGGTAGATTCCACATGGGCTAGAGGGATGAAATATTTTTGTAACGAAATTCTGCCATTCTGAATGGAAAAATGTTGAATTTTCAAATTAGTGTAACTTTACAGCATTTTTTAAACATTAGGGGTTGATTTAGGGTGGGTTCCACATGAAGTGGATGGATAAATTTTTTTTATACTTTTGGTATAATATTCTGCTATCAGCGAAAACATTTCGACTTTTTAAATTAACGTCTTTTTATAGAATTTTTGAAACTTTAGGAATTGATATGGGGTGGGTTACATATGCGTTAGGTGGATGCAACTTTTCTGTGGTGCTTTTGGTATGAAATTCTGTCATTATTAGCGAAAAAGTTTCGACTTTTCCATTTAGTGTCTTTTTATAGAATTTTTGAAACTTTATGGGTTGATTTAGAGTGTGTTCCACATGCGTTTGAGGGATGAAACTTTTTTGTAGTACTTTTTATATAAAATATTGTCATTATCAGCGGAAACATTTCGACCTTTCAAATTAACGTCTTTACAGAATTTTTTTAATTTAAGGGGTTGATTTGGGGGTGTGTTCCACATGTGTTAGAGTAATGAAACATTTTTTTGTGCTTTTGGCATGAAACGCTGCCACTATCAGCAAAAACATTTCGACAAACAAAAAATTCTTGCGCTTTTCGTAAACTTAGCAAACTTTAAATCATCACCCTACCTCCATTACAGGTTAATTTACTTAAAATCCCCTTCGTCGAGTCGGAAGGAGATGATCTGTGAAATATCTAGGAAAACTTTCCGCATCCTTCAGCAAATGAATAGAGACAAAAATTCCCTTCCCAACTCCACTCGAATTCTCCTCGTGAAAACCCTCATCCTTCCGATTTCGATTGTCTAGCGTATGATGGCATTACCGATGGCCTCAGTCTGAAACTCGAGCGTTCCCTCAGTGCACGCATTAGATTTATTTACAACATTCCCAAGAGTGAATACATAACACAATACAGAGAAACGCTGTGTTTTTGAATGTAGCCAAGAGAACAGAATTCTTTATGGGTAACATCATGTATTCAGTAATGAAAAATTAAGCTCCTCAGTACATTTACAACTTTTTCCATTTTGTAAACAAAAAGCCTCCTTCTCGGTGCAGACTTCGTGAAAGAAAGGCAGTACTAAGAATTCCTTTCCACAGAACATGTAAACTTCAGCGTCCATTTATTATGAGGTGCTCGTCTTTAGAATAAATTACCGTCTATCCTAAGAGATGCTCCTTCACGATATCACTTTCAGCATAATCTTTTTAAACATTTATATCAAATCAGTAATCCCACTTTAGAAATAACCCATTGGTAGCAAATAATTTAAATTTGGATTAATAATTATAACCTGTAGAATCCGACTTACTATACTACTTTACCACTATTTATTATTTATTTAATCTCAATCATATTATTCTGGTAGATCATTTCCTTCACTGTTTGTTTCTTCTTAAATACCGCTTCTACGATTCTATACTATCAGCTTTATATTTTATTTTATCCTATTTTTTTACCCTATACAACTCTAGTACTAATTCTAACATATTCTTAATATTCATCGAACATTGCTTGTAATGATGTATTTACGTATGTATACTCGTTCGTGTTTCCGAGACGCATCGACCCACCTATTGTTGAACCTTTTACGACCTACATTATGCATTTTTTTTTAAATGGTTCATTCTGTTTATATGAGAAAAACTTGGTTGACATTAGGAATATTCCAGTACTGTGTCTGATATATTTGTTTGCGTCTTCGAGACTCATCGATTGATCTATTGAAGGACTTCATGACCTACCAATATCATTTTATAATATTTAAACAAAATTATTTACCTTGTTTATATGAGGAAAGTTTTTTAATATATATAAGCAATATAACAGTACTGTATATGATGTAATGTTTCGCGTTTTCGAGTCGCTTCGAATGATCTATTTGAGTAACCTTTGATGAACTTTCATTATCTATCTATAGCGACTTATGGCATTAAAAAAATTCACTTTCCTTTTATAAGGGAGACTTGTTTATTACTTGAAATATAACACTACTGTAACTTAAAAAGTGGTAGCATAAGACAGGAAGACGAACTTGATATAAGTATTATAAAATAAAAATCGAGGACGTGAACGCGCTCTTTTCACGCGTGTATTTACTGCTAGTTATTAATATTTTTAATTACTTTATTAAGATTTAATTTGCATGTTATTATAATCATATAATTAAGATTTACTTTGATAAACTTAAGTATTAACTTGAAACGTACATTTTTTATATTTTATAAACAAACAGATCTCTGATTACAAATTTTTAATATAAAATTGCAACAAATATTCTACTTAGTAATATCAAACTGACTGAAACTAAATACTTATTTCGTATTCCTTAACTTTAGCGTGAAACTTCTAATGGAAATGAAGGGTTATCAGTTGTGCAGCTACTCTTCGAGCCTTTGGGGCACATCCACTTAGATAAAGGATTATAACAGTTCGGTGTCAAAGCAGAGTAGATTATATCTACAGTCTGGGATCGATGGTAGATCCACGATCTACCTTTAGAGACCCTTGCCTTAGTCTCAAAGTCAAAATGTGTAAATGGATTTGATACTCCGGTACATAACTTGCTTTAATCGCTTAATCATTTTGAAAATTTCTAAAATATATATAATTGATAAGAAAAAAAAATCACATCTGAAGAATAAAAATGTCCTTCCACTTTCATATGATTAGAAAAAAGCATTCACTTTACCCAATACAAAAAACACATAACTTACTTAGCAGTCTTCAGTAAAGGGTGATTGGAACCAACTAGTTTTCTCAAATGCAGAGCAACATTGGCAATTTCATCGCTGAGAAGCCAGCGTAAACTCATAAAAGACGTTGGATAACCCACAATTTTTTCGGCCTCAGAAACAGCTCTGTTCCAATCTGGTTTTTGACTTGATGCAACTTTAGTGCTGAATGTTCTGAGTAAACCCAATTGCACCTTTTTTTCACGTTCGAAGTGCTGTTTTACTTGATCATCGCTGCAAGACTGGTACTTGTTGCACAGCAAAGTTGACGCGGAACGAGTCCATCTTAGAACTAATAAAAGGGAAGTATTTGGAGACATTTTACGAGAATCGTTAGATTTGTCACTTTAAAAAGAAGCACTTTTTCTATTAAATACTTCGCGGAGCATCGACACTAAACGTACAAAATATTCTTGATATTTAGGAAACTTTCTCTTTTGTCCTCAATTTTCATTGGTACTTGCCCACTTTCCAAATTTCCCGCTCTGCCTCGCCCGCAGTCACTGCGATATGATTAGTTCATCTTCGTTTGCTGGGCACTGGCTGCCTGTCCTTCCTGCCAAGCGCTATAAAAATACTTTTTGACGAAGAAAGAGAAAGGCCAAAGGAAAGGAAAAACTCGTCCTACTTCATCTATCCAGCTAGAGCTGATAAACGCGTTTGGAACGTGGTTTACTTGAAAGTTCCGTCGATCGCGTCAAAATTTTTTCGTTAATAGTTTTTTCGATAACGATATCGACACGCAAGAATGGCGTGACAGCTGACTTGCAAGATGGCACATGCCTCTAAATATAATAGAGAGGATGCCAGCTAGATATTATTTTTTATCTAACATGACATTGCTTTGCATGAGCTGTATACATCTTTATGCGTAAAATTGATAGAATTTAAATAATACGTGACAGTCCGCGAAAATAAAGGACCCACTGAATTTTACAGGACGGGCCAACCAACTGACTTGCAGGGATGTGCAGTTAGTTACGCGTAACTGGAGGTATTTTACGTAAAATACCTCGAATATGTAAAATACATATAGCCTCTGATTGGCTGTCTGACTCAAGTTTTCAATTTCCCGCCTCAGGGGTGGTGCCCTCATATATAGAATAAGATGTAATTTACCAAAGATATTATAAACCTAGATGCGGCACCTTACTAGCGAACATATAATAAGTTCCAAGAACTAAAAAATGTTATTAGTTAAAAAGAGATAGAGATATCTCTGTCTTTTTTTGACCAATCGCATTTTTTAGTTCCTGGAACTTATTATAGGTTCGCTAGTGAGGTGCCACATCTAGGATTATAAATATCTTTGGTAATTTACAGCATGTAGAAAAGTGATAACGTAAAATACCAGGTAAATTACCATGAAAAACCAAGTAAATTACCACAAGTATTTTACTATCTCATCCCTGCGAACTTGTCTTGCCACGCGCATCGAAAAGAAAGTAGACCAATCAAATGATCCGTAGTGATTGGTACAACTACCTCCATTTTTAAATTTCATCAAGCGGCAAATTTAAACCGTGTTCAAAGCTGCATGTGCAAATTACAGAAATAACTCGAAAACCGTCTTATAAATAATCGTCTAAAGGTTAATCGAAAATCAGAAACACTCGTTTAATAAGACATAAATGAAGAATAATAACATATACACACAAGAAAAGTCTGCAGAGCCAAAAAAGCGACCTATACAAGGTGTCCCAGACTGAAGTGTGCGGACTTATATGATTGTATAAAAACAATAAATTAATTAGAAAATTCCTTTTCCAAAAATCAGCTGAAGTTTTAGTTTTTGAGTTATAAAATACTTAAGCTGGGTCAATCAGGAGCGTGGTATAAACAGCCGTGCGTGCGTGAGCGGGAGTCCAACGTAGTGTAGTGACCGCTCACCGTTGTTCACCCGTCGCTAACCCCAACTCGGCGCTCGCTTCAATAACACTGCGCTGGACTCCCGCTCACGTACGCACGTCTGTTTTTTTCGCTGTAAAATGAATTTTTCAATAGACCTTATAACCGAAAAGATTTCCCCAGGTTTTGGTCGCAAACAAAATTTTATTGCAACAGTTATTAACAATGGAAATTTAATGTTACAACATTATCAACATTTTTCTCGTGAACAGCTAAACGGATTTTGAGGATTTTTACGTTGAAATATTTGTTTAAAAACGTAGATTCCAGAAATCTTCTTTCTCAATATAAAAACATTGAATTTTTCAAAAAGTTACCAATAGTTTATAAAAAAATTGTACTTTTGTTCTCTTGAAAGAAAAATAATGTGCACATTATTCTGCATTTTTTCTACAGAGAAATGCGAAATGAAATACTGAGTAGTTTCTATCATATCAAGGGATATATATTTTTTACAATTAGTGCGATGCGCGAGCGCTCAGAGCATGTTATGCGCCAGTCTATTTAAAAGAATAGTGATTACTATTATTTTAATTAAAGTTTCATTTGTTTATAAATAATTGATATTTTTTAAACAAATTCAATTTTTTATATTGGGAAAAAATGTTTGGAATGTACGTTTTTAAACAAAAATTTTTTGCGACCAAAACCTGGGGAAATCTATTCGAACATAAGGGCTATTAAAAAATTAATTTTACAGCGACTAAAACTACTTTCGATTAATGGTGACCACTTGGAATAATTTGACCTGAACTAAAAACTCAAACACGAATAAAAAAAACTGCTAAGCAAAAAATTTCATTCAATACAGATTTTGACTATACTAGACAAATACTACAATGCTATAGAAGTCGCTTTTTTGGCTATGCACACTTTTTCTTTGTGTGCTCGTGTAATCTTCCATTCTATTGAAGCTGTCCATTTTTGGAAGAACAAAGAAAATTTCAAAACTGGCTTATAGGGTAAAGGAACCAATTACCGAGGGAGCACCAATTACTGAGGACTGACAGGTCCCAGCACAAAAGAAAGAATTTATACATATTAAGGCGAATTAACATATTTAAATGCGCGTGAACCCCGTTTTCTGATTCGTTTGAATGAATTGAAACAGCACAAATTGGATGCGTGTGAATTCATATGAATGCGTGGTTAAGGTCAATTCGAAAAAATTAATAAAAAGTACATGCGTCGAGATTTGAACCAGCGATCCTCGTGTATCAGTCCACAGTATCCCCCACAGTAAAAACTTGGTATCCATTTTTATCTGGGATCCTTTTTTGGGCGTTCTAATATTACCTCACAAATAGTCTATTATAGTACCAGTTTCTGTTTTGTTTAGTTTGCTAACTTTCAAACTTCAATCTGACAAAAAAAAATAAATGAAAAGACCAGGAATCGGAATGTTTTAGATTAGAACAGTCCGAGTGCGGACTGAACACTTATAATTCTTAAGGGTGCGGGTCTAAACCCGGACCCTTCAATTTCTGTAGGGTCCTGATCCATGCCCGGACCCTTCTAGTTCTTAAGGGTTCAAGTCCACAACCGTGGACTATTAATAGTCCGGACCCGGACTAATAATTGAAGTTATTTAAGTAAATCGAAGAATTCAAGTTATTCGACTAAATCCAAGAATTCAACTAATTTGATTAAATCGAAGAATTCAATTAATTCTATTAAATCGAGGAATTCAAGTAATTCGATTGAATCGACAAATTCAAGTAATTCGATCAAATGGAAGAATTCCAGTAATTCAAAGAACTAAAGTAATTCAAAGAATTCAAGTAATTCGACGAATTTGACTAAATAGAAGAATTGAAGTAATTCGATTAAATCGAAGAATTCAGAAAATTCAAGTAAACCCTAACAGCACCAAAACTTGGGTCAAGCTTGGGTGAAGATTGTGTCCAAGTCTCCCAAGCTTGGTGCCAAGCTTGAGTGAAGCTTTGGTGAGAATTTTTATGGCCACTTCTTCACAAGTTTGGCCGGTATTTTGACGCGTTTATTACACCAGCGTTCCAAGAGATGTCTCTGCGATCTAAGGTCTCGTAGCGCTATGGAAGCGCACTGTAATCAAAATCTTTCTTATCTACTGAGCCTGAAGTAGCGATACCGCTGCTCAATAAGTAGCGCTGCTGAACGCGTGGTGTGGGGATTGTAGGGATCTACATATCCAGCGCTACGTCCATCTTTGTACCCTCACTCTTTGGTCTGCTGTCACGCTGTGTAGTCGTCTCTCCTCGAGCGCGAGCAAGGCACTCGATTGAATAAATCTTAGTTGAGTTTAATCCTGACTTTTACTTCATCCTCAACCGCGTCGGAAATAGAGCCGACTTGCGACACTTTAAACATCTCCATAATTGGTGACCCTGACAACTAAAGGACAATTTCGTCAAACAAAAGTGACCTTGCGCAACCTACTATCGAAGGACGCCCAACATGTCAGCGACGCCTAGCCTCCACCGACGCACATCGAAGCAGCAGAAAGCTTTTTCTCACCATGGCTCTTGTGAACTTAGGGATTCCACGCTCATGGGAATCGCCAAGCCACCAACCTACAATTTTTGACAAAAATCCGAACCAGAAGTCGGTGAATTGATTCTATCCAGAAAACGCTCTCCACGCACGCCACGCCGCCAAGGAACGCTATTTCTCAGAGGGGACGCCATCTCAATCTTTCGACACATCTTCAACTGGACCATTGAACCTCCTGGTAATATCCATTCAATTTGCAACATTACTAAAAGTATGTACCTTTTTTTTTCTCAAAAAATGCAAATCCGAGTACCACAGATGTACGTGACAAACTCTAATACGTCATTTTCAAATTGCATCAACTCCGATGAAAACGACTCTCCGTCATATTCACATTAAAAAAATTCTTTTATCAACATTTTATACTTCTAAAATTTGCAACTCCACTCATAATATGAATTTTCGAAAATCCTTTAGTGCACAACTTTCGTACGTCCAGAATTTTGTATTCCGAAACCCTTTGGAATTTAAATTGTATACTGAAAATTTTCTTTTCTCTTCAATTTCATTACAATTATGAATCGTCGGAAATTTTCCTATGCGCAAATTTCTCACGTCCGTAACCTTCCATCGAGGAATTTTTCAAATTTAAACTCACTTCATCGTTTCTTAAAAATGCAACACTTCATTATGAACCAAAGATTTACGAAACATGTTTGTGAACATTTTAC